>VUJU01001331.1:0-60544 GCA_009835225.1 Aphis craccivora | reverse complement strand
AACTAATATATTATTATTTTTATGTTCAATTTTCTTTTTAGATTTTGAACGAAGTGATGAATGTATTGATTTTACAATGATGTATGTTTTTTTGTGTGTCTGTGTACAGCATAACTAGTCGACATAATGCTTCAATTTCAAACTTTGAGGGTGGTTTCCGATGGAAATTTGCCAATAGTTTTCAAAAAAATCGAGAAAAACAAAAAAAAAGTGACGGAAAACGGGAATTTTAACGCAAAACCAGTTTTCGACCAAATCGATTTTTTTATATGGTTATAATTCAAAAACTGATTATTGTAAATACTTGAATTTTTCACCAAATGTTTATATTAGTGTTATCTATATACAGTCAAATTTTCAAAATATTTTGATCTTTTTAAAACTATTAAAAACTAAATAACTTAATTAACTTTATTTTATAAAGCACTAAAATTTTCGATTTTTCGAAGATTTTTTTTTTTTCGAAGTCTCGATAAAAAAAAGTTGGATGACCAAAAAACTTGAAAATTTAATACAAGGTTCCAGTAATTATTGTTGTAGCTAAAAAATTAAAAATCGTTAGTCACAATTTTTTTTTTATAAGCGTTTATAGTTCAAATTTTTACCAAATCTGTCAAAAAAACGATTTTAAATATTTCTTATTATTCAAAAAGTATAAGTCGTAGATACTTAAAAATTTTACCAGTTATTTAAATTGACATTTTCTTTATATGATTTAATTTTCAAAATATTTTGACTTTTTTGAGCTATTTACAGACGACTGAAATTTTCAATTTTTCTGAAAATTGTTTTTTTAAGTGTCGATAACATTTTTTTGGCCCAATCAAAATACTTAAAACTTTAATATAAAGTTCCTCATAAGTTATTCTTATAGTGATTAAAAAATTATAAGAATACATAGGCGTAATTTTTTTTTTTAGCATTTGAAGTTCAAAATTTCAAATATTCACAAAAATTCGTCAAAACCATGAATATTTGCAAATTATTTTGTAGGTATAATTCATAAAATTTTTTGTATTTTGTAAAAGTAGCTAAGAGTTAAAAATTCAATACGAGATTTTCCATAAGTTTAGCGTATAATAATTTTAAAGGAACTTAAATTCTGGTGTATTCAGGCCATTAAAACATAAACCACCTTTTCCACCAACCATTCGAAATGATATCCTAGGCTGACAAATCATCTTCGTTCTGAATCGTTTTTCGTATACAATGATACCTATCATTGGATTCAAATTTAACACTCCTATAATATATAATACTGAACTATACGGCACCTAATATACAGTAGAGCGGTACCCACTTACCCACTTTTTACTAGTTGTTTCGTTTAACGTTAATACTACAATTATATTTTACGAGATATTTTATTACATATCAAAAATTATTAATTATTATATTAATCCATAATGTTTATAACCTGATATATGGGTGCATAAGGTGCATTGTATGTTGGTCTTAGGTACCTTCACTATTTTTTATGTAATGCAGTAAGTTTGGTAATAAATGTAGACTTTAAATTTTCATCTAAATACTAGTAGGTAGGTACGCAGTTTAGAAATGTCAAAGTTTTAAGAATAATTTCAAATTTTTTTTTTTACCATATTTAGTTAATTTGAATTATTTTAAGCATTTTTTTAGGTAAGTTGATAACATTTTTATTCTTAGTAAAAATTGAATTAGGTACTAAGCTAAAATGTACAATCCAATCGATAAAAAAAGTAGTGATTTAAATAAAGCAAAGGCAAACTACTACCTAGAGTAGCAATAATAACACGGAAGTAACATGAATAATAAGGTTTACTACGAACTATGAGTCGAACATTTTATATCATAATAACGATATATTTTTTTTTAAACGACAGGAAATACAAATTACATTTAATGATATAAAAAAAAAAATCTGAATCTGAACTCTGATGCTTATTGATATTACCTAAATGTTTTTTTTATTGTTTACATTATCACTCACGCGTTTTTCGTAAGAATTACGATGCATAGGTTTTTGATTTAATAAATGAATACAGAAATTAACGTGCCGGCGGCTTAGTATTATTCATTAATTCCAGAAATTTAGACAATGTGAAGTACTGAATTGTGTATTATTATAAGTAGTTGGTAGGTACTAATACAGACTTGATAAAATTACATTTCTAATCAACAGATTCTAAACAAAATAATTGTTATATAATCATTTAAAGAGAGGACAATGTGATACAAAACGTTTTGCAACAGACTTTTCAGAAGCTTTTTACCTATATTGTATGGTCACTGGGCCGGATTAGGGGGAGGACTGAGTGGCAGCAGCCCAGGGGCCTCCACAATTTTATGATGTTTTAATAAAAAAATATATTTTCTTGTTTATGCATAAGGAGCCTTACAATACATTCCAACAATACGGGTCACCACAAACCTAAATCCGCCCCTAAACTGTTCTCAACTCACTTGTACTTTCCGGTGTCGTAAAACACTTAACATGAAATTATTTATTACAGTAAAGTTATCATGGTTTGGTAATACTCAGTAATAGTTTGATTAATGATTTAACTCAATTATAACCATCATACCGATCAAACAGCTTCACTTGCACGGTTGTATGTATACCCATTCAGCATTCTTTGTGGTTTAAATTCGGAGTCTTCGGGTGGTAATTACTAATTTTAAACCAGTTGTACTCTATAACAGGCTTATATATACCACTAATAATATTCGTATGTAATATTTTCACTGCAGGTAAGTGTATAAAAGTAACAACAGCAAAGACAGTAGTTTATTTTTTTTTACATTTTTCGAAATTATGACAATTACTTAGGTATATAAACGGAAAAAATAATAATATACGGGATAATATTATATTATACAGTTTATAAGAAATATTATTTTAGAGCATGAAAAGTTATAAATAACAAGGTAATATGATTATATTATCTAAAGGTGTTTTTATAATTATTTGTCAGTTATGGAATGGGAATAGTAGACCGTGTTAGATTATATTTAATAATAATATGTATGTTGTTAATAATAGTAAAGAAGCGGGATAACGATAGACATAAATTCTTTGAGAAATGTGAAGGTTGTAAGTCGGCTAGAAGTGAACTCATTTCATGGTATTACAGCGAAGGCATAGGGGTGAAACAGTTATTGTATTTGAACACTTTATATTTTAAACGAGGCTGTATATGCGTGACCTCGCGCTTTATGCGTATTTGGCATTATCCGATGGCTGTTTTGTGCAATCCCTTAATCCTCTGCACATTTAACGCAACAAGGTGAACGGTGACAGTAAATCTTGGTGTGATTATATTGAATCAATGCAATGTGGAGGGAATTGTTTTGACGGTGAATTCAACACTTCATTTCGCATTTTATTGTCTAAACTCGAAAACTATTTCTTCTTCGACTAAGATTTATAGTCTGAATATTGAAAAAAAACTTATAAATATAATATAGGTATCAAACCTTACAATATGTCTATACTATCTATTAGACGATCTACAATTTTATTACCTATACAATTGTATTTTTTTTTTAAAAATTATTTCAATAAATACAAATACATATAACAATTTATTATAATTTTGTTTTAATAAATAATAATTATTATTATGATTTAATAAATTTTACATCCTACTATAACTACAGGTTTAGTGTACATAATAATTTTATTATCTATAGTTATATAGTTTAATAATTGTATAACAATAACCTTAACTTATCGCATCAATATAATGTATGGCTAAATAAATAATTACAATAATAGTCAACATGATGTTTCACAATATAAGTCGCTGTTCGTAGTCGTAGTTGTAGCCTATACTTGTAGGCTTGACTCAAAGTATTATGTTTTTAACGCAATCGTACGTCAATTATTTCGCACTTGTGTATTGGAATAACGCACAAATAGGATCAAGAAGTCAAAATTATATAAAATATTCATAATACCTATTTTATGGCCTATAGGTATATTATAGCTGTACATATACATATATATATATATATATATATTATTGTTATTCTGAAACATGGTGTAAGTGGTGTTTCATCATAATTATAGACTTTAATAATATATACAGGCTACAGTAAAAAAGATTAACTCAACTAATTTTTGCTATTTATTATAAAAGATTTTTAAGATATATAGGTACCTATTTTAAAGGTCTTAACTATGTACTATGTTAAAGTAATAGTTGGTAATAATATCATGGCTGTATATTATTATAGTTGATAGGTATATTTTATTTAATAAAAAAGTATTTAATGTTAGACTCATAATTTAATCGGTTTGATAAGTATAAGTCGGGGACACATTTATATAGTATTATAGTATTATGGTTTTAAAATGTATCTAGCTAAAAATAATATTCTAAAATACGCAAAATTTCTGTTTGGCATATATTTTTATATTTGTAAATATGTAATTAACTTTAAACGCATGAAAATAAAACCAATTGTCTGTTTTAGTTAACTAATTAATTTGAATTAACTACATGGATTTTTTTAGACACTATATGTATATTGAATTATTGAAACATATTATAAAGGGTAATAGCTGTCGATGTAAGTGTGTACAATTGTGATAGATCTGATCTATAAAAATGAATTTTCATTTATTTGAAGTATGATTTAAATAAAATTAATAAAATAACTGATGGAGTACACAATATTAAAATTTTAACTTTCACAATTTTAACACACACACACATACAATATTTATGAATAATATTATTTAATACACCTACATTTATTTTAAATAAAACTAATTACTTACTATAACGTTAACAAATAATACGTTTTAACAATATTGATTAAAACAAATAATAAATAAATAATAATAATAATAAAAACGATAACAATATGACTAAATTCCAATGTTTAAAGGACAAAATTGGTAACCATAATAATAAATATTAAATTGTTATTTTAATATGAAAAGTATAGTATGTATATAATATATAAATGCAATTTCAGTTATTTTCTTGTGAATTATTGAACAAATTTATGCCAGATGAGATCACACACACTTCCCTTTAGCTTGTTTAAGTCATATAAGATTTCTACTTTGTATTTTATTGCTATAATGTCATCACTAAACGAACTTAACTTAAGGGGTGAGAGATTTTTAGTTGTTACTCCGTCTTTGTATTTGCATACAATACCACATACATAATAAAAATTACACCACACTCTACACACCCATCAACAGCATAATAATATACGTATTACAATATAAAACAATTAACGAGTAACAAAAAGGACATAGTGCTAGCTAAAATCAAACTGTTAACATATTATATCTCATTTTATACATTTTTAACGATAAATAATACATAGGTAACTACAATATGTTTGACAGAAGTGGTAGAAGTAAGATTTTAGTAATGTTGATAAAAAAAAATCCATGTTACAAATTTATATTTAAAACAATATCATTTTACACTCAATAAATTATATTTATATATTTTTTTTGTATAAGGATTTTTGGGGACTACATGAGTTATTGAGTGTGTATGTGTGTGTGCCGAAGGGGGTA
This sequence comes from Aphis craccivora, assembly GCA_009835225.1. Classification (NCBI taxonomy): domain Eukaryota; kingdom Metazoa; phylum Arthropoda; class Insecta; order Hemiptera; family Aphididae; genus Aphis; species Aphis craccivora. The sequence continues at coordinate 55,017 of VUJU01001331.1, read as the reverse complement.
GGTCAACACCTCCTCAAATTGCACATATGAATAGATACAATGGTTGTATGAAATTTCAATTGCGTTATTTGGTTAGTTTTACTATAGAAAATATTGTAATTATATATTTTATTTCAGGAATATATTACAGCATATAGCTTATTGAACAATTATTGTTATTGTTAATTAATGCTATAAACGACTTAAAATGTTAAATAAGTACAATAATATAATCAATTGGTTTTAACTAGGGTTATTAATTTTTGTATTTCCGCTTTCACTGCAATAAAAATTGATTCTATATAATTCCTAGATTTTATGTCTTTATGGTTTATTGAATAATAATACACTGACATTATTGTTATTGGAAAAAACTCGAAAAATGATTACAGAATTTAAAAAGGAAGATCGCAAAATCATCGGTCTTAATGTATTATAGTATAGTAGGTATTCGTGACGATTATGGTTTTTTTTTATTCAACATTTAACTATTATAATTATTAATTAATGATAATCATCACAAAAACTCAGATCCATGATATAACAATATGGTATATAATACGCCAGGACTTGAGTTGGGGACAGGGTGAAAGATTGTGTGTTTAGAGTGTAAACATACGACATAACATATTATTAAATAGCGTATACACATAATATTATACTATAGACTCAACGTAGATAATAATAATTAAAATTATATATTATTATGCTATTACTGTATATATACAGATAGTAAACAAGGTAACAAGGTAGTTGGTATAATCATATATAGGTATGATATGAACATGGGGTTCACACACAACTCTCGGGACCAGGAATGCCACGATTCCCGATCGACACTAAAAACTGTTTGCCATAGTTTTGTTGGATCATTATGTCGGGCGCGGTATCTCCAGATTCGCCGGGATCCCGATCCCGGTGTGACCCGGTCAGATTCGGGTAGACGATTCGCTGTTGCTGCTGTTGCTGCTGCGGTCGTCGGGAGAGCAGCGAATATTTTTCGCCGGTCTTGTCGCCACACGCCGCCCGGTCGTTGGACACTATCGCCGCGGTTTCCACTGTCGTCGGCGATCGGTCGTCGTTCTGCCGCCGTCTCCACAACAGAAACGCCACCGCGAAGACTATCGCCGACAGCACCGCCACTGAAACGAACACTATCATGCTCGTCGCTGTAGCGCTCTTGCTCCGGCCGTTTGACGCGTTGCTCTGCCGATCGTCGTTGTCGCCGCCACCGCTCAACATTATCCACCATTCTGCAGACATAATGGGATATTAGGTACCTATATATTATATTATTGACTTGAAATAACTGTAATTTTGCGTTTTATGCACTTTATTTACCTATACTTGTTTCTAGTATTTAGCGTCTTTAATTTAGTACCTATATATTATATAGTTTCATTTCGGGGGAAAATTCAGTGGCGCTCTTGTGACAAATTATAAAGAAATTTATTTATATGTTTGTAACAATATATTTCGTTCATTAATTACTACGATTTGCATACAATTAGATCCATATCCCTAAATGTATCAGTCTTATATCCATCATGGTCCCGATTAATAAACTTTTAGTTAAAATACGAGTATACTTTTTTTTTAATAATTTAATAATTGTATTTTAATAGTTAAAAAATAAAAGTGGGTAAGTGGGTACCGCTCCGCTGTACATTAGGTGCCGTATGGATCATTATTATATATTATAGGAGTGTTAAATTTAAATCCAATGATAGGTATCATTGTACACGAAAAACGATTCTGAACGGAGATGATTTGTCAGTCTAGAATATAATTTCGAATGGTTGGTGAAAAAGGTGGTTTATGTTTTAATGGCCTGAATATACTAGAATTTAAGTTCTTTTATAATTATTATAAGCTAAACTTATGGAAAATCTCGTATTGAATTTTCAACTCTTAGCTACTTATACAAAAATTTTTATGAATTATAGGTACCTACAAAATAATTTGCAAATATTCATGGTTTTGACGAATTTTTGTCAATATTTGAACTTCAAATGCTGATAAAAAAAATTGTGCCTATGTATTCTTATAATTTTTTTATCACTATAAGAAAAACTTATGAGGAACTTTGTATCAAATTTTTATGTATTTTGATTGGACCAAAAAAATGTTATCCACACTTAAAAAAACAATTTTCAAAAAAATCGAAAATTTCAGTGGTCTATAAATAACTCAAAAACAGTCAAACATTTTTGAAAAATTAACTGTACATAGATAACACTGACATAAACATTTGGTGAAATGTCTAGTATTTACGTTGATTAGTTTTTGAATTACAACCATATAAAAAAATCGATTTGGTCGAAAACTGGTTTTGCTTAAAAATTTCCGTTTTTCTTTAATTTTTTTTTTTTGTTTTTCCCAGTGCTTTTGAAAACTATTGGGAATTTCAAAAAAATGACCTTTTCAATGCACCAACTAGATTCATTTTGCAATCGGAAACCATCCCCAAAGTTTGAAATTGAAGCATTATTTCAACACGTTCTCGTGTACACAGATACACACACAAAAAAATCACACAACATTAATCAATACGTTCATCGATCCGCTCAGAATCTAAAAAATTGGGGATGTCATAGTAGTACAGTACTACGTACGTATGTTAGGTTTCAAGTGTATCTCATCAACCGTCATCGAGTATAAGAGTAGGTATACTCGTATTACATTTTAATTCAATAATAAATTATTGCACGAGAAAAACCATCAGTAAAAAACTCGAATACCTATTTAAATTAAGTACACGATTATTTAGCCTTATAATATTAAGCATACTTCGTTTACGCAAATTCTGTATGATTTCTGCGAATTCTTATTCGTTTCCATCGCATTGTGTCCCCTAAAATTGCCCATTTTTATGCAAAATATTGAAAAAAAAGAAAATTATTAATGAAAAATCCAAATTTAATGAAAAAATAATATTTTGTCTGGCGTATGTCGATTGAACTGACAATTATTGAGAAAAAACAAATGCTATCGGATAAGAATCGAGTTGTAGACAGTCGAAAAGTCATACATTAAATCGATTATTTATTCGTTTAGGTGTATAAAGATTAAACCCATTGGCGTGTCATGGCATGCACAAGTCTACGTGTTTATAGTAAACAAATAACAATTGGCCGCACTTGACAGCACCAATGACATGGTTATGTGTGGACACGAACGAATTGTGTCAGAGTTCTTTATTTTTGTGTTTCTATTGTCACTTGTCGTCGTTTGTAATAATGCACATTTCACAACAAACATTTATTTTAAAATAATTATAGTTATGATATGACGAGGTAAACTATTTGTGTCCCACCTCCACCAACTGAGAATCACGTGAGTCGCCACTCACGTTTACCCAACAAAAACTTTACCAATAATACATTTATACTTATAAAAATTAATATGTAATAATCCTCAAAGTTTTGAAGAACGGTTTTCAAGTATCTACTGCTGTTATTCGTTTTTGAATTACAACAAAAATAAAAATAATTTGGATATAAATAGTTATTATACGGGTTAATAACTCATGTTGTAAAAATATGAATTCTTATTAAAAATTAATTTGGTTTTCCGGTAGAATTTTTTTATCTTTATAGGTTGAAAAAATTATAAAGAACCTTGTATTCAATTTTCAATTCTTATTGCGTGGTTGTTTGTTTCTAATTAATAATAAAATGAAGAAATCAATTTAGTCAAAATCTGGTTTAGAGTAAAATTTCCTGGTTTTTTAAAATGTTTTGTTTGTTTTTTCACAATTATAAAGAAAAATACAGGGACTTTTTAACTTTTACCTCTCCAAACTACTAACTAAATTTAATTTGTTTAATTTGTTATCCACAACCACTCTCAAAGTTGAAAATCCTACTCTTACAAAAAAAAAAAAAATAATAAATAAATAAATAAAAATACTTATCATTGTAAAATCAGTACATTCATACCACTAAGTGGAAAAAATCTGTGCTGCACTATTCAATGAACTATATAAGTATATAACAAAACTGGGGGTGAAGGAAATGATAGTTTTGGTTCGACTATAAAATTCCTCTCTCGCTTATTAAGCTTTAGTATTTGTTCATACTTGTTGGCAATATACACGACATAAATATAAATGTCATTCGTGAACTGGGCTGAAACAAACAAAATATAATACAACGTACCGGTAGACGAAGTGCCGGCCGGACCGTCGGCCCTCGTACTGCTTTCGTAAGCTGACTCGCCGCGCCACCACCACGGGTGTTTCAACAGCATCACGTTATCGCTACCGAAATACGTGTTCGGGCCTCGACCCATGCGGTTGGCTGCGTACGCCGACAGAGTTAAATGTTTTCGATCATCGTCCGGCCCGTTTCTCAGTTTCAGGTTCTTGCGGTTTACGCGGTACTCGATCGAACCGCCACCCGACACCGACCTGGCCGGGGTGCCCGTCACGTTATCCGCGAGCCATTCGCCGCGGTACTTGTTACGTCGAACGTCGTCGTCGCTCTCGTCTGCCGTTGCGTAGGACGACCTGTAAAGCAGAGTAAATCGCCACGTTGGACTTATGATTTATACAAAACGGACGACATTACGCACACAATAATATTATATAATATAAAATAATACAATATTATAATAACGATATGTTATGGCCAAAGACGGTGATCGAGAAAGGACACCATTGACGGGGAAATTTAGTTGTCAATACACAAAATCAGCTGATTATTGAAAATTTGTATCGAATTTTACTGGCTATAATGTCTTCGATTTCTGAGATTGTTGGATAAAGATGACAAAAATACTTATAGTAATAAGCGTGTTAACTTAAATGCGCAATTTTAATAGAAAAAAAATAAACTACCGGCGCTGTGATCAATGGCTTATATTAACTTCGATCCATATTTACAGCTCTTATACTGTAAACTCTCATTATATCCGTCTCCTATTTGTTGGAAAATTTTAAGAAACTTTATAATAACCGAATAAAACTAAATGGGTACTATCAAATTCTGAAAATAAACTGCAGCAGGCTATAGGTTCTTAAATGTAAAACACTTTAACAAACATTTAAATAGTTTAGGTGCGCGAACTGAAAATACTTTAAAATAAAATGAAACTTCCGGTGAGTGGTATCTACGAAATTGTTCTCACTTAGTCGACTGTCCGATCGATACGAATAATTTGCCAATTTTTTAAAGACATATTGCAAATTTTAAAAACTGTTTTGCAAAATATATTGGACGATCAAACATACTCAGGTGATCTAATCTACGTACAAATTTACAGTACACCTAATCAGTTTCAAACATATTAATTTTTAGTACTTTAGTGATTCACGAGAATGTAGGCACAGTTTCTACAGGCTACAGGCTAAAACACGGTGAAATGTTCACGTATTATGTAAGGAATAATCTATTCGGTTAGGCGAGGATCGATCTGTAATTCGTATCGCATGGATTTCGCGAGTTGTTGTAAAACAATACTTCAGTTTTATGCTTTAGATACATATAGGTACGTGATGAAAGTATGAAACATATAAATATTTTATAGATATATCATTATAATTGCGATGCGTCGATGTCCAGGCAAAGTTATCGTTATGCGTATTTATATATACTATTTAGGTACTCTGGTTGAAATGACAGCGACTAAATTATTATAGAACCGTCGATATACTATCGCAATAAGACAACATGTGCTAATCATAAATATATATATATTTTTTATATTTTAAATATGATTTTTAAACTAACAATATGGGTAGTAGTATCGGTTTTATAATTTATGGAATCACTGGTATAGTATTGGCAGTATAGCTGGTAGTTGGTACCTGCATAGGTTACACGTATATACGACTACAATAAATATTCTATTGTTTTTTGTATACATTCAAATTCGATTTGTATAATTTTATAGTCATACAAATACTATGTGCGTTTACTATAATATAAATATATAATACGATAATAAGCTATTCCGTATATATTGCTATAGTGGTTTTAAAATGTCACTATATATCAGCCAAATAATGCATGTGCTTTGGCCTTTGAGTAATTTTGAAATCTTGTATCTAGCACTGACAATCGATTTGTATGCATTTTTATTTATTTATTTATTTTTGGTTGGTGCGGGAAAAGAAAAATGTAACCTGTCAATTTTAATACTTATTGATTAACGCTTTTTCAATCCGTTTGCCTTCAAATTAAGAATTTTAGACAAAATTGGCTTTATTTCTTGGTACAATCAGAAAAAAATAACTGTAGATACTTGAAATGTTCACCATATGTTAATATTATCCTTTTATATTTATGATGAAGTTTTAAAACTATTCGACTCTTTAAGAGCTATTTATAAGTATGATAAATTTTCAATATTCTTTGGTTTTTATTTTCTACAAAAGTTGATTAAAAATTACATTGGTACAAATTCAATAATTGGTACAATATGTCAACAATATTTAATTGGTACAAAATTCTTAAAAATATAATACCAGATAATTTGCTCTTATATCTGTATAAATATATTAAAAATACATAGGCAACAATTTTTTTTTTAAGTTAGTTATAGGTAGAATTTTAACAAAATTTATCAAATTCGTAAAAAGTTACAAATTATTTTGTAGTTAGAAGTTTATATAATTGTTGTGTTTTAAATCTAAGTTTAAAAAAACGTAATATAAGTTTTTTCATTAGTAATTAACATTGAATCCATAAAATAATCTAAAAAATATATTAAAGCAATTATTTATTGTGTTTAAGTTCACATTTGGATAAAAAAAAAAAAAAAAATAAAAAAAATAAAAAAAAAATTATAAAATCTATCGTTTATTTATTTAAACGATAAATAACATTGTTAATTATTTTGTTATAATTTAAAAACATTGTTCGGAGGGATTTAAAACTTTCATATTATGAATTATATATAATATACACGTATTGATATTTTTATTTATTTTAAGATAATATCTATTTATATTATGAATCTATTTTTATATGCATTTGAAGTACGACCAAATTTTGAGGAAATTCGTCAAAACTGAAAACTCCATATTTTGTAGTTAGAAACTTATAAAAAATATTCAATTTATAACTGAGTTTTGAGAATCTAGTATAAGATTTTTTGCGATCTTAGCAGGTACATTTATAGTATATTGGAACAATGCAATTTAAAAAGTGTTTAAGAGTTTAAAACTATTATATATTTTTATTTATAGATATTTGAAATTCAAATTTGAAAAATATGTATTATAACAATGAATAACTTGTAAATTATTTTATAATTAAAAACATTTTTTGTGGGGACTTAAAACTTCTACGTACCTACCTAAATTACAAATTTATATTATTATGATTTTTTCTATACGGCATACGCTATGAGATTTATTGTAAGATATTATCTATACTTATATGAACTTCTTTTTACTATTTTATGGATTTTGAGTTATGTATAAGGTAATATAATATATAGCAGGGGTGGTCAAACCGCAGCTCGCGTCATAGACTTCTGCGGCTCGCATTTTATCGTAACATTTTTACAAAAAAAAAATTTAATATGAATTTATAAATTATATAATAAATGACCTTTTTTTTTACATTTTGACTCTTCCATATTTATTAATATATTTAGTGGCTCGCGAGTCTCTTCTTGCTGGCCAACCCTGATGGCCTGATATTATGTAGGTTTATATTATTTTAATAATTAAATACTAATTATAATATAATAAATACAATATTTTAGAAAAAATATATTAATTTACTGTTATATCAAAAGTTAAATAACAATTTTACAATAATTGTTTATTCATTTAACTGTGATAACAATTTTTTGGCTTAGTCAAAATACTTTAAAATTTAATACAAAGTTTCTCGTAAGTTACTCTTATAGTGATTTAAAAATTATAAAAATACATAGACACAATTTTTTTTTATTATCGCTTGAAGTTTAAATATTTAAAAAATTCATGAAAACCATGAATATTTGAATTGAAAATGTAATACAAGATTTTCCATAAGTTTGGCTTACAATAATTATAAAAGAAGTTGAGTTGGTCAATTAAAAAAAGCATTTTATCTATCTTAAGCTTAAATTTTTACGAAATAAAAAATTCAAGCGTAAAATAATGATTTACTATCAAATAATTTTAGATTTTAGTTTATTTAAAAATTACTAGTCATTGAAACTTGAATCATACACCAGCTGTTTAAATTGCTATTTTCTGTACATGATTTAATTTTGGGGTTTTCAGATGATTAAAACATAAACCATCGTTTTTACTACCTAGTGAAAAATATATCCTAGGCTGACGAATCATCTTCGTTCAGAATTGTGTTTCGTGTACAAATGATACCTATAATTGCATTCAAATTTAACACATCTATTATAGTGACTTATTCTATTTTCGAGGTCCACTTGATACCTACATCAGTACATCAGAGCGTTACCCTCTTGACCACCATTATTTTTATTTATTTAAAATATAAAAATTTACAATTTGTATTATAATGAGCAATAAGTAAATTTGGCGAAGGTAAGGAATCAAAGCGCATGTGAGAAAATCGCCTAGTGGTGGTATCCTAGATGAGACATTTCAGGAAAGAGTAGGTCTCTACGCTAGTTCATTTTTTTCCTATATTTGTTAGTAGTTAACCACTATAACTAATAAAATGACAATATTATTTATAGGTACTATTTATATAAAAAGCAAAATATTTGGGTTAGGGAGATAAAAATAGAATAAAAGAGAAAAAACTATATTGAAATTAACTAAAATCATTAACTGCATTTACAAAAATACAAATAGGTATTACTTAATAATACTACTGTTGAAAATTTTCTGCTTAAATTATTTTAATAATAAATTATGCTTTATTAAAATAATTTTATCATGTAGGTATCTACTTATAATTGTTGAGGTTTCAATGGATACAAATGTATACGGATTGCTTTAGTTAAGTTTTATAATTTGTTTGAAAAGTAAATCAATATGAATTTTTTTTTAATTATTGGCTTTGTAGCTATGTTTGGCCTTATAAACATTTGTACACAATGGAAAAAAAAAATGAAACGATGTCAATATTTGACCATATGATTTATATTATATTGTTCGTACTACGTGAATAATATAATATATATTGGCAATGCTCACGAAACAGTGCGGTAGGACGACGACCGGTCTAAACAAACAACCGCTTATCGCTGTTATATAATATTTTAATTTGCACGGATTTGATTAACCCTTTAACACTAATGAAACCTGCTGTTTGATCGGCTGCCACCATTTCAACCATGGCATATTATGTATACAGGGTGTAACAGTAATAATACTAACGGATGCAATTAACTAACAATGTAATATAATTTATACCGATATATATAAATATATATATTTACTATATATATGTATTTAATTTTATCATTCCATGCATTTTATTATTTTTGTTGCATTCTGTTATATCGTTTAGATCGTAAAATCATAATATTTATTTTAACCACTAACCCGTAAGACGTTGTGGTCAAATCGTTGCTTTCGTAAATCTCTAATGAGTAAGTCAACGGTCTTACTCCACCGTCATTGTCTAGAGTACAGCTAATTGTAGCCAAGTCTTTGTCTTCCCCTTGGTCTTGGAAGGGTAACGAGCGTTGATGATGGCGATTGTGACGCCTACTACCGGTACCGGCGTGGCGTTCTTGATCTTTAGGCAATCGTATCGCGCAGCCAGTCAATGGACCTGGAGGTGCTGTGTACGCATAAATGCAAACAGACAAACATAATATTAATTATTATTTATTTTATAACCAGGGCTCATTTTAATAGCATGATCGATGTTCATTTTATTATGCTTAGAAGTGGTGTATACACTCAAAATTAAATATAAACAAACCACCAAAGTAAAAAGTGCATAATGGGCATTCAAAAGAAAAAAAAATATAGATATCTGTATGTTATTAATGTGACATCAAACTATTTTAATTTAATATATTTAAGACGAGAGTGAAAATAAAAATAATATCTTGTTTTAAAACTTTCTATTATCGCGATAGGTTGAAGAGCACCCTCTTTAAAATTTAAATTATGTTACTATTTTTATACCTACTATTTAACATTAGACAAAATAATATTATATTACAAAATCGTAATTTCTATAAATTTACGTTGTTTGATTGATTTTTTTTTTTTATTATCATTGAATTTAAAATGTGTCATTACATTACATGCTATTACAAGTCTTAGATCAAAACGTTGATTAAATATCATTAAAACAGTAATATTTTGTTCAAATAAAACATTATAATTAGTTCATATAATCGTATCACAAGGCATACCAACAATTAAGTGTTGCAGACTTACAACTGCAGTAATTATAGATAGTTATATTATAACTATTATAATACCCGGACTATTGTCAAAGTTCATCGTTAAAAATACCAAAATGCAAATAACAAATATATAGGCTTGCAATTTTACGTATCAATAGTTGATTTAATTATCAACTAGGGACCCCTATATACAAATAGCAATGTGCCTCATCATGGTTAACTCAATAATAACATTGTTTTACTAATTAATATTGTTAAAAAATTATTGCTGATTTAATGAGCTATACTTGTTTAATTATAAACAAAAAAAAATTTTGGTTAACTTAAAATTTGAAGTATAACTAAAAATATTCATTTCAACTAGACGTTTAGAGTATTATAGGGTAAGTATCTAAATTCTAAGTTATTAGTATCGAAAAAAGTCATAATAGAAATTTCATAAGTGTTATACTTTTTATTTATTTATTATTCATATATATATTTTTGGGGGGAGGGGGGTCAGCATTGTACAAACTAAAATGGTTAACACCAAAATATTATTATTTACAATATTTACATAGTTACTGATGTATTTCAAATCCTACATTCTATTAAGGATTAATGTCTAGTTTTTGGAGTCTAAGACCTAAGTGCTAAGTATAGGAAACCCATAGGCCTATACAAATGTATATTACATTAAGTATATTTTCGTTCCTTTTAAATATTTTTTTATATTTAAGCAGCTGCGGTCAATGATTTTTTTTTTATGGAAGATTTTTCAATCAGAAATAATAGAGTCATCTTTTTTCAATACAATTTCTGAAATATAATTGTAACTTAAATAGAATTTTGAATGTGCAAATTTTTGATTTTTGATAATTTATTACAATTAAAATAAATGTTAAAATACGTATTAAAAAACTAAATGACGGAAAAACGAGAATTTTTAAGGATCTTCTATTTTTCACAAAATTGATATGGTTTTTTGTATGCTTCAAAAAATGTTAAGGATAAAATTTTGAAATACTTATATTATAAATTTTTGATAAGGTAAACTATTACAATATGTTAAAATGATTTTCTTCAATGATTGAAGTTTGGTTATTTTGATTTCGTTTAGAATTATTTTATTATTAATTACCTAATAATAATTATTTAATATTATTAACATGAACCTTGTTTATATAGTGCATTATATTATTAATTTATTAACAGCTGACGAATTTATTGTGATACCAACACTAAATAATTTCTAAGGAATATTTTCATAAAAATTAAAGTGTGTTTCATTTTTATTTTTTATAATACGAGGGACGAAAATTTGCGTTCACGTTCCTTATAAATAGGAACTTTTTCTAGGGTTTTATTTCTATAATTAAAAAGGAACTCGTTCCAAGTTTCACTCAAACGTGTTCCTTCCCAATACAGAGGTGCCATAATACCTAGCATATTAGTGAGCGTTGTTATTATATACGAGTACATGGTTATAATATATGTTTAATAGGATATTAAGATAATTTTTTCTTATCGTTCATATACGGGTACGACGATAACTAATTTAGCAAAGTAATGCAGTTGTCAGTCTGCATTTGACGTTCGTGATTTTGTGTCGTTTGATCTGTGTTCAGAAAAAAAATTTTTTTTTCATTTTTTATTTGAATATGCTGATACATTTTAAAATGTTGAGTAGCAGTTAAATTGAAAGTAAATCAATACCGAAGTCGTAGAAAAATAAACCAAGATGTACGTGTATATTTTTAGATAAATGTTTGAAAGAAGATAACCTCTGTTCATCATGGTACAAAAAAGCAGTAAATCTGCGAATCTGATGAGTTTTGTTATGGATTTATAGTTATTTATGTTAGGTTACGTTTACTATTAAATATGAAGGGTTTCTTTCACTTTAAATAAATACCTTAAAATAGCGGAAAATATAAAAAAGAGGAATTTTGCATTTAAAACAATACAGAAACAGAAAAATTTTTGTAATGATTTAGAATTAACTTATCACAGCATTGATCAACATTATATTTTATTACTAATCCATTTTAAATGTGTGATACTACATTTTTAGAAAATATTTTTTTAAATTCTCAACTAGTTCGTAAAATGTATTATAAACACGTGCAAATATTACTTAGATTCAGTTTTAAAATATAGGTACGCTTTTTTTTATCGAAACTGATTCATCTTTAACTTTAAATATGATTATTTATTTACTTAACATAATATTATTATAGATATTAGTTAATATGTGTATTTTTAATTTTATTATATTTATGACAGAATGATATAGTTGTATGCATTTGGAATTTACGTATACTAATATAATGGTTAATTATTGGTGAGATGGAATTTGGAGGTTTGTTTTCTATTAGAATATATTGTATTTTAAGTTTCACATAATTTTCACCATTAATTGTATTATAATTTGTAACTCAAATTTTAGGGTATTTAAATAGCTTGTAAAAAAAAAAAAAAAAAAAATAATAATAATAATATAATTCGTAAAATGTTTTGTTAATCAAATCCATTGGTTAATCAGAAATACGCCTGTTAAAATAATGCTTATTTACTATTTAGGTTTGTTTTGAATTTCCACGCATTGAGTTCGAATTTAATAAAAACATACTAATATAAAACTGTTCACTTATCTTTTAATTAATATACAGGTATTATATTATAGTGCTCGTGTGATAATATATTTTATAATCCACCTGTTGCTTAGTATACTATTATGATGATATAAATTTAAATAATATTGCTTTTGAAATACTAAATACTTTTGAATTAAGCTTATAATTTTAAGAACAATAAATTATTATTAATCAATATAGATTTTTTTTTTTTTTTGCTGAAATAAACAATACAATTATATTATTATATTACCATACAATTTTAGTGCAATAAATAGAAAACATATTCAAAATGAAGTACATAAAATAATATTATTATTAATAAAAAGTATATTTAATGAATTTTATGAATTAAAATTTTTTGATAAAATGTTTTCAAACAATTGTCCTTGATTCCGATTGTAGAATTTGTACAAAAATATGTATGGCACAATAGATGAAAACAAAATTTGGAAATTTTAGTTGGTATAGGTATTGAAGAAACGTTTTTCCCTGAAACCCGATTTTCTTTGGAAAAGTTCTTTAATTGGTAATTAAAATTATGGTATAATTAAAGGTTAAAAAATATATGAAATTTGAACGTTGTTGCACCAGGGAATTGAGCTAGGTGATTTGTTATGCCCGGTTTATTAAATTGTAAGTTGGCGACTCTACGATGTTAAAACACATTAGACATTTATCTACACAATTATATCAGTTAAGTAAACAGATAGGGTAAAATTTTAAATAATTGTATTTTTAAAATTAAAATCCAAAGTCCAAATTTTTCTTAAAAAATTCTTATTTTTTAATCAATTTATTTTAAATCATACACATCTGTATAAATGATGTATATTATACTATGATTGGATAACATGCATAATACCATTCATACTTATTAATTTCTATAACTAGAACTAAATGACATAGAATTATTTAAATTTTTTAAACAAAAGTATTTTTTCTTCAAAATTAAAAAAAGTCCTTCTAGTATGATATTGTGATATAGATTTTAAAACCCAAAATTTAAATTTCAGAAAAATAATGTATAGAAACCGCAAAATCAAAATCACGATTTTGCTGAAGTTTTTTAATTAAAAAAAAAAATAATTAATGCGAAATCGTGCTTATATCTCTGTCAGTACGTATACTTACATGCCGGTATTATGTGATACAAACAAGGGTGTTGCTGACGGCCAACAGCGTTGGTGGCCCGACAGCTGACCGTGTCCAAAACGATGGGCTTCTTGACGTGCGGTGCTCTATCCACGTACTGGACCACGTCCGGGACGCCGACGGTCATAGCCGGCAGTACGAGTTCGCCGACGGCCGTGTCGTTCCGCTGGTTGGGCAGGGCAGTGGTGACATAGCTGCCGGTGGCCACCACGCTCGGCGACTGTTGTTGGTGCAGCTCGCCAGTGGCCGCGGATGCTGCGCCCGGCCACACGAGCCACTCGAATTGTACTCGGTCGTCGGCCGGGTCGGCTCTTACCTGGCACACGATGCGCACGTTGTTTTCGTTGGCTTCCACGCCCACCAATTGCAGTTGATTTCCGTCGTCCGCGCAAACGGGAGCGTCTGTGGTGGTGCATAAACAATAATTATATTAATTATAGTATGTACGCTATTATTCGGTCTCTTATTATATACGTTAAATTCATCCTTCCGCTTACGCTTGCGAGATTTATTAAAAGGGCGAGCGAGGGGGTGGCGGTGGCTTGGTGATTTGAACTGAGATTAAAAAATGTGGTTATTTTATATTCAACGTCTTCGATGCTTTCGTAGTATAATAATATGTTTTTAGATTGTAAATATTTCAAGAAATAAAAAAAGTGTCATTTAAGGAGAACGACAAAGTTGTGGTGCTCAAATTTCATACAAAAGAAAAACCTTAAAACGCGCAATCATTTCTCTAAAATAACTAAAATCCAAAATATTTAATTTGTATGTATAATATTTTGAGACATAGTATACCAGAAACGTAAAAAAGTGATATTGTATAGTTCATTTTCCGAAGTCGTTTTCTGAACGGATTTCAAGTTTTTTTTTTAGTAAGATAGGAAATCCAGTAAAGATGAGGCTATTTAATTATAAATATATATTAATCGATAACATATTTTATTTTGTTTTGAATAAACCAAACAAATTAAAATATCATTTAATTAGTAAGTTCTAAATAAAGCGACTGGCATACAATTATGTATGCACATTTTAGCATTTCGGCATCTCAATGTGATTTTTCCTTTATGAAAATGTTCAACTCTGTCAAGAAATGGTTTTAGAAAGTATAAAAATAATTTTTTTATATAAAACATTTATTTATTTTTTATTATTTTCAACATATCAAAATGATGTGATAGTTTAAAAAACATACATATGATATAATTTAGTGTGTAATATATTGTATTAATTTTAAATACAATTATTTTCTATTCATGTTCGAAATCGATTTTTTAGATATAAAAACAGTTCTAAGAATTATTCACATAAACAACAGCCTAAGCTAAATTTTCGAGTACCTATTGTATATCGTACAGAGTACAGTTAAAGAGAATTCGAAAATGGTTTATGTTAGAAATAACTTAAACTTAAAAAATCTATTCACTATACATCGTATGGTTTTGAAAACGTATGCAATGCTCACATTATAATATGTAGACGGATAATTTTGAGTCATGTCGCGCGATTTACGAATAAAATCAAACGTAAACGTATAGGCGTCGACAGAAGACTGCGAACACACGCATATTATGTTAGGTATATAATATGGCATGTGATGTCTACTTATGATTCGAAATACAAAATAGAATTTTGCTCAATCGAAAGTCCCGAATGTTTTAAACTTGAATATTATTCGAGGCACGCATACTCAGTATACCTACTAAGAGTTGTATAGATACTTACATTGGACGCGGAGGGTGACCGGTCGTGACCGTCCCATTCCCAGATCGTTATTACATTGACACATGTACCGACCGGAATGGCGGCGTCCCACGTTTCTTATGACCAAAGTGCCGGCGCTCAAAAGAACGACTTTGATTTCCGAGTCGATACTGACGCTTCCGTTGCTACTGCCATTTTGCAAGATTGGGTGACCCTGCAGTATATTATTACAGACGCGATAAATATTATTGAAACACGTTTCGCGATTCATCGATGGTTGTACTCACGTTGTGATACCATTCAATGCGATTACGTTGTTTTCCTCTGCTCCCGCTGCCATCCAACACCTTACATTCAAAGTACACATCGTCTCCTGTTTTGATTCTACTTGGATCGAATGTGCGCCCCAAACTTAATTTAACTATAGGTGGATCTGTGAAGTTAATGTTAATTGTTATTATCTGTATAATATATTTTTAAAACTAAAAACTGTCTTTTATTAACAACCCGTAAGTTTGGCTGTACAATTAACAGATATGACGTGTCAATTATGGGTAAATAATCTTTATCTTATATTTCGAGAGAAAATTTTTTAACAGTAATGGAAATTATCACTATATTGTTTAAAGTTCAACTACATAGGAAGATAAAAATATTATTCCACGGTTTTCAAATTAAGTTACAGTAGGTATTATAATACAAGTATACATATTAAATTATACATTAAATATCGACTCAACTCATAATACGCCCATAATACGTCAAATAAAAAATAAACAGAAAACATTTCTCTATGAACTGTTAGTATAGTTTGATTTATATAAGTTATAATAAAACGTATCTGAATGTTAATATAGAATATGGTTCACGCATTTCAATAGAAACGTAATAAATAATATAAAGTTAATCAAACACGATATAGGTAATAGGTATAGTGATTTACAAATTCTTATAAGCTCGCATACGGTCTAACATGAAAACACAATAACAGTGATTACAACTACAACTACGACGAAAAGGTGTATAATCAGGTTTTACTTACATTGGACGTTAAGTAATAAAGCTTTGTTTTTAATATTATCTTTTGTGGTATTAACATCGGGATTCCAAGCTCGGCATCGTAAATATCGACCATCGTCACTTGGTGTAGGTCTCAATCGTATCCTACTGCTATGTTCAGTTTGCTAAATAACAGAGATAAATAAAATACGAATAACTGCGAGGTTAGGTTACGATTTTTAAATACGGATGTATATATGAAAATAATTTATAATTAACCCTTGTCCCTTACCATTTTTTTTTTAGTTCAATTAAATTAAATTTAAAACTAAATAATAAGATAGAAACAATGAAATAACATGTACTGACAAAATTTTATAATGGAATTAATTAAATAATATAATATAACTTTACGTGATATCTAGTAATAATTACTTACTTCTATTACTGTGATCCGAGTCGTTGTCGGAGAAGAGGGTATTTCGTCAGCTAATGTACCGTTTCCGTCAATAGACCATTCTATCATAGCCTTAGGACTCGCACCCTCGGCCCAGCATTCGCCCGTATACCACTTACCGGATATAAGATTTGTTGCTTGTACAACTCCATCATTATTACTGTCTTCGTTATAATTAACCATGTTCTCTGATTCGTCTATTGGATGTATGCCGACAATGCGTACACTTTTCACATTCACTGTAGTTACAAAAACCATAAAAATACGAAATACGTATTAAAAAAATAATATTAAATAATAAATAATTAAATATTATAAAAAACAAGATCAATTTTGTTAAAATATGGTTTTGTAAAAAATGTTCAATGTTTCATAATTTTATTTTTTTTATTTTTCTTAGTTATTTTTAAAAGGACAAAAAATGTAAGAAATATACTAAAACTTTTAATTTACTATTTAACCAATGTAAAATTATGTACATAACATAATACATAGTGTACTTTATGTTCATAACTTATTTATAAAGAAAACTTCTAAATTCGAATTTAAAACCAGAATTGTAGTTTAATAATATAAAACATATTATAAAATTATTTATTTTTGCAAAAATGTAATGTATTAAAATTATTAGTGAATACTTTAAAATTATGTATATATAAAAAAAATTCGTTAACTAAATAGGTAGGTAATATAGGTAATATAATACTATTAAAGAATATTTTTTTCAACGCAATAATTTAAATTTTAACAATAAGTTCTGTGTTATTTTATACAATAGATTTTGTGGATTAATTATAATTGCGATTTATAATTATTATTTTCACCAACTGTTGGTACACTATAAGCTGTACTTATATAAAATACTCACAGTACATGTTTATCAGCACTGTCATTCGGAGATTTGATTGCATGGTGTTGTCGTCATTTCCAGCCAGACACGTGTATGTACTATTAGCATGACTTCGATTCAATTGATGAATCACGAGACTTTTGGTAGTTATTTCTTCGTCGTCGTTTTTGTTTCCGTAAGATACTTCTTCCGTCAGATCCATTGTTGTTCCCGTACCGAGCGATGAGGTAACTTTTCCATCAGCCGAATACCACTGTACCCGTGGCTTGGGTTTCCCTGTATAGAACACGTCAGTTGTCACTACAGATGATTTGAGATATGAGGGAGGGGGGAAATGCACATTTCCGAGTACACTAAAAGAGGTGTAGGTACGTATATTATGAGCTTGTGTAGATACTGCGAACGTTCATTCGTACAAATGAAATCAAATAACGTAAATAAATCGTTATTTGGATTAAATTTGTATGCTTTATATTATTATGTATAACGTTTATACATACATATTCGATGAATTGACATTAAGGCGTATACAAATCGAGCTTATAATATGTCCCATCATTAAACTGTCATGTACTCATGTAATTTACAGTATACTCATGTACACTACAACATTATAACATACACATTTAAATATAGTAAATACAACGATTTCTCATTTGCGAAGTGGATGAGTAAGGAGGGAAAATATAAGTATATTATCCATATAAACATCGTAAACAAACAAAGAGTGTAAGTATAATAATAATTCGTCAATAAATCAAAATACAAACTATTTTTTACGTCATAATTTATTAAAAATTGTATTCTTAAAATAATACCGAACATTATAGCATGTAATAGAAGTAAATTTTACAGAAATAATTCTTACGCATTTGCGTCTATTACATTATCACTATACGAATATTAATATTATTTGAAAGTCTCATTTAGTTTGATTATTCGTTATTAGGTCATATTTATTTATAATTTTTGCAACCTGTATAAAATATTTTTATTATTATATTTAGCTATAAGATATATTGTTACTAGCTTATGTTAACAAATATATATTATTTTATATAATATATGCAATATTATATTAAAGTCAGGTGTAATTTTTCATTTTTTCTCAGTTTTCATTGCCATATTTCATTCATCTCTTATTTGAATAATAATTTTTGAATTATGGTTTCAATAAAACATAAATATTAGTTGATATTAATATTATTAAATATATGATTATTGGGGTTATTATTTATTGTATTAAAATAAAACAAAAATAAAACGTTGATAAAAATGGGTATTAGGTAATTTCAGCCTTATTTTCTTGGAAAATTGAAAATATATTTACAAATAGGTAGGATAGATATTAGGTATACCATTGTTATAATTTTTTTTTAATACCATGGGCTACACTATGGTATTACAAATTTCAAAGTCATATCTTTGTTAGACAAAGCATTCGTTAGATAGATTAGACTCAATACTTGTTAATTATTTTTAAAATAGCCGTACAATAGCTTATTAGTTAGGCAGTTAGGTTAATATTAATAACTTAATAACTATAAATAACTCGATACTATTGGTTTACAATATCATTGCTGTACTCGCTCAAATATTTAAAAGAAATACCTATCATTTTTATAAAAATAACATTTAATACTCACCTCCTTGAACTCGACATTCCAATACCAATCGGCCACCTTCCGGTACTGGACCGATTGTGTGATGCAATCCATCATCGATTTCTGTTCCAACTCCGTTATAAGCGATTGTCATTTTATCGGGTGGTACTATATAATTATACATGAATCAAAATTATACAATTATAATTTATTAGTCGCAGAATCTGATAATCAATTCAAAAATTGCTGTATAGGTGTAATAGTATGATGTCTGCAGTGATTTTTTATTATTTATTAATTAAATGTAAGTTGTTTCAAATGGTTCAATATAGTTAATTTGAATTAGTATTATAAGCATAAATATGCGTTAAAATAAATGGTATCCTAAATCTTAATTATCGTTTTCTAAACACGTTGATATTATAATGTTAATTATGTATTTACTCTGTTCTCTAAACATTTTTATAATAGGTATTAGGTATATTACTATACTATATATTATATCGATTACTAGACTAATAGTATATTATAGAGCCCCACATAGAGTTTTGCACTGGGCCCCAAAATACATCTGACCGGTACTGCAGTACTTAAATTTAACGAACCTTAAAATCTTCATCTTTTTTTATAGTAAATTTGTTTTTAAACTGTATAGCTACATTATAGTATAAAACATAAAATATAAATTAGTATATTATAGTAGAAAACCACGAAAAACAAATACATTTATATTTAGAAAATGAAATATCTTGTATTACTTTTTTAGTTAGTAATATTACTAATATTAATTAATTTGTATAAGTATATTTTTCAATTTAATTATGATAAATTGTTTTATGTAATTTTATGTAAATTAAATTGAATTAATTACAATTCATAATTATCAATACGATATTCTTATCGATCAATCAATATGGTAATATATAAGAGTGTTATATTATATTATCATCGTGCAATTTGGAGTAAAGTGAAATTATATTTAAAGTTAACATACATGCAGAAACAATATTAGATGTCGATGTAAACACTTAAAAGGTTAGCACCTAACCTAACATATACTCATATTAATTATTATAGTGTAAAAATAAAATATATTCTACTAACCTATGACTCGCAGGATTATCCGATAGTTCCGCGTTGGTGAATCGCGAAAATCTACTCGGCACCTGTAAGCCCCGGCATCCTGTTCAGTTACATTGGTGACTTTGAGCGCTGCTCTGCTACTGTTGTCGTATAGGCCGCTGTTGTAATCGTCCAATAGCAAAGTATGCTGTTTCGACCACTTTCCCCGTCCAATGCCACTATTGCCACCAAACACCACAAATGACGCCCTAGGACCAAATCCTCCGCTCTCTTCGTCCGAAGACCATTTCAACGCGTGAGCTAACGGTCTTCCACGCACATCGAAACTATAACCGCGGTTAATTTAATTAAACATTTTAATTAGTGGCCGGAGAGCAAAACGTTAGTGGGTTCGGTACACAGGGAAATTATTTATTATCCGCGCGGGACTTTTCCGACAATTCGGCGACGTTGTTTTATTTCTATTTCGACTAGACGCCATCTCGAAAGCGTTCTATACCAGCCATTTTCCGTGTTTAGGAGATTATATTTTACAAATTTTGTATGTAGGATTTGTGTAGTATGACGACTGATATAGAATTAAAGGTCCACGTGAATCATTTCATATTATTGACTATTGAAATGATTATTATTATTATTTTTTTTTTTTGAGTGCAATTATAATATTTTACAACACAATGTAAATGTTTTACATTATGTGAAATGTTTTTAGAGTGATGGTCATGATATGTTTCCTTAAATTTGACATTCTTTTAAAATAAATAGAAATTGCTTGATTATAGCTAGATTATTATTTTAGTATGTAATTATTGTAGTTTATAGTTTGATTAAATTATTGTAATGACTGTGATCTACGTGAAATATTTATAATATAAGTGCTGTGCTTCTTAGGCTTTAATATTCGTAAAATAGTAACTTAGCATTTAAATCGTTTCATTAGTTTCAACCATAAATTTACTATTAGGAAAAAAAATTACACCTACACAAAATTTATTGTTAACAAATTGTAATAAATATAATTATAATTTTCAAAATTTTATTTAGTATAAAATAAACTTTATATATTAATTTAAAATAAAACTGTTTCACTTAATAGTATAATAGTATAAAATACTTTATTACCTAATCAATTTGATATGACAGCTGGTTCTGAATCGAATCACAATACATAGAAAATATTCAAATTGAATTGATAGTAATGCATATTTATTCAAAATCTATTATTAATTATTACAACCATATTATAGCTACAACTCACAATTACTAATAATATTTGCGACCTACAGGTTTAGGATCACTGCAGACCTGTATATTTAATATAACAATATTGGTCACAAACCCTGAATCGTATGGAAATGAAGGATCATCAAATACTCTAAAACGTACTAAAAGTTCTCAGATGGTTCAATATAGCTCACTGAAATGAAATCTACCCTTATTTTCGGAGGCCACAGCTTTAATAAAATAAAATGATTTTTGGTTTTTTTTTTCAAATATTATATTTTAAACCTATTAAACTTTCATAAAATATATTGTATTTATGAAATAGCCGCGAGCCGTCGTATTACCTGTACAAAGGTTTTCCTCCGGACCATATCTTTTTATTTTTCGATTTACTATTCCGGTGACGGATTGTCGTTGAATGGTGTT
This sequence comes from Aphis craccivora, assembly GCA_009835225.1. Taxonomy (NCBI): domain Eukaryota; kingdom Metazoa; phylum Arthropoda; class Insecta; order Hemiptera; family Aphididae; genus Aphis; species Aphis craccivora. The sequence goes on along the minus strand of VUJU01001331.1, from coordinate 32,622 downwards.
TGAACCATAACACCATGTACGCTCGATCTTCGATCGTGTTGGTTAAGTCCTTGGTTTTCCCTTCACCGCCACCGCTAGACGTGACTCTTATCGGTTGTTTCGGCAAACCGTCGTTATTACCACCACCTATGTCACACGGTAGCCAAGCCACTGAACCACGAACGGCAGTCACTGTTACTGTGCTTACTGTAATATAAAAGTGTAAATAACATAATGTAACATAATTAGGTTATATTATATAAAATTCTCATTATATTTATAGCAAAATTATAAATTTTTAAAATTTTTCTTACAGTTAGTAAGGTTTTTTTTTTTTGTAAAGTTTATATCGAAATAATAAAACTAAATATATAAATGTACTAGACACTATAGAGCTATGGCCGTATATTATTATATATACATAGGTCACTAGGTATTGTATTGCGTATTAAATGCGAAAAACGACATTTTTGCAGTGTGTTTGATAATCGAACCGGCTGTTGCACGTTTCAATAAGGAAATTTTTTTTTCTTAACTACTGACAGGCATTTTATTATTTGAAACGACCGTACGGCATATACAGTTTCCATTGAAAGGTTTACACAAGCTCGAGTTTATACTATTATAGAGTATAGCCACTATATATATATACCTACTATAGACGTATATCAATACAAAGAAATAGCACGTAAGTATAGGACCCTGAATGCATCTTTATTATTCAACAACACAGACACTTAAAAAAATTATAGATGAATTAATAAAATAACAATTAGCGTAAATAATATCATATTATTATTATTTATAATAGTAATGATACCGTTTAAATGAGAGAATGGTAGGTATAAGCTGAATATGAAATTTGTAGTAAAACATATCCATTTTCTTTATTTATAATAAGTAGTATATTAAATTGGACTATGCATTACAGATGAGTTATGATGGTTTGTATTTATGACATATACGTTTTATAATATGTTACTGCGAATGACATCAGTCTAGTGTATATTGACATTCACTGGTGAATGTCGATATTTACATAATGATTTTTGTTAATGTTAACATACGTAATATGGTTTTAAAAATTATAGATGACATATATATATTATTATATATATACTATTTTATTTTACATTGATTGTGGCTACCCAAGATATAGTTGCTTAAAAGGAAAGTACAATTAGATAAAAAAAATACAGTATTACGTATATTTTTTTGTTAAAAGATACATAATATGATATATGAAGAACATATGGGTTAAACTAGTTCTCATTTACTAGGAAAAATACAAAAATCTATAGAAGTTAGAAGATCTACACGGAATCCTAAATTTACCTCTGTTAGAAGTTTGGACGCATCAATGGGACCACTAATAAGTATGCTGAGAAAATTAAAGTCGGTTAATACTCTTCATGTGGTTGATATTTGATTTTAAGAGAGAAGGAAACGAAGAAACAAGAAAACTTGGTTAATTGTTATCCTCATAAAAGAAAAATATGTAATTGGAATACATACATGAGAATTAGAGATTTGACAATTTCCATATGTGATTTGTATAAAGAAGAACTCGAGGGAGGTATATACATAAGTGAAATAAACGATATCATTAATATTATTTATGTGAAAATCAATAAATAAATATTCGATGGAGTTATTTGAGATAGTAATTGGATGGGATGATATTTAATATTTTTCAGAATAGTAGTAAGAACTGCACCTTCTCTCTTAAAGTTACTCGATAAGCTACTTCTATCTAATATACAAGGTATATATTATAACTATTAAATCCTAATTTACAAGAAAATATATTTTAAGCATATATAAAGTAGGTACAATATATTCAAATTAACAATTGAATTATTATTATAAAATAGTTTTATTGTTACTTACAATATAATTATTTGTATAGAAAGTGATATTTAAGAATTAATAGAACCGATATTATAATTAATTTCATCTTCAACCATTACAAAATTTTCGTGGTGCACCATTCGTTTTTCGATTTCATCACACAATATTTTATTTTGTTTAGAAATATCTAGAATCTTATCTCGATAAAACTTGACAGTCAGTTAAAATTTCATTGATTGTATTTAAATTTTATTTGCTAACTGAAAACCAATTTCTAACGTACGATTGAATTATAACACTATCCGCGGTGGCTAATTCATAAATATTATCGAGACTTATAGTATAACATACATACGTTGTTCAGTAAGATAATACAATTTATAAAAATGATCAACCAGTACGATGAGATCAGGTCAGATTATTGAACAGTGTGTATAGTATTATATTGCGACTTTCCTGCAATAGTTGCGAGATTAATACTACTAATATTCACCTTCAATATATAGTGGTAAATTACATTTACAAGTGAATGCTTACGTACAGCAAAATTAAACAGTATAGCCAAGACTCCCAAATGACTTTGATGTGTATTGTATTCACAGGCGACTATCAGTATTTCTGTCCACCAATTGTGGGCATTTACAGTAACAAATATAGATTGTAATAGCCTGTAATGGATAATTATCTTATATATCACTTGACAATGTTGTGTCAAACACAAAAATATATATAAAATAGATTACATAATATAAGTGGACACGCGGCATAGATAGCTACTCCGAGTCATACATATTAATATTATATTTATTCTAGATAAGACTTAAAATATGCTGCGAGGATTCGCGTACTAACAAATCAGTCAAATTACATTACCAACACTGCACCTTTGGAATGAAAATATAATTATCATTAATATAATGAAAATTACGAATATATTATAAAATACTGTGTGTGCGTAATCATTCGTCATTGTATGCCATCGGTGTGTATAGAATATTATACAGCGACGCGCGGAAGCGGGTAGCATAATAGTAATGACAATAATAATACATAATAATATAATATTATTATTATCTGTCAGATGCTCACCTCGCCTCACAAACATTTTAATAATTCGATTTTCATCAACGAATTATGTGCGTGTGTACAAATATTAATAATAATTCTATTATAATTATTACGGTAGCAGATGACGACGATCCCATTATTTTGTTAAAATTAAGGCGAAGTTATTATTATTATTATTATTAATCCCGGGTGAACGTCACGTAGGCGATGGTGACAACGAAAATGAAAGAAAATGGACACGTCGTTGAAAACGCACACACACACATATATATACATATAATACGCGTATGGGTGTGTGTGGTCGATATCGTCGCCGTAGCGTAAACGATTTAGCACCCGCCGCCACACTTGCGATCGCTTTGATCAAATTGTTATTTTAGGCCCGGTGTGTGATGACGGAGGGCGGCGGCGAACCATGCGACGACGGCGACGACGAAGTATAATACGTACCTACACTGTGCGTGTGTATGTGTGGTGCGCCACTCGCTTACTGGGCAAAATAGCCTATAGAAAAAGCAATAAATAACGTCGGTCGGTGAAAAACAGTGGGCGGGCGGCGTGCTGTCGTATTTAAATTGGACATTACCTCCGGCGAGAGCAGAAAAAAAAAGAAGTGTTACCGAGCGCAGTGGCGGCATAAAATAAATAGTACAAAACTACTCGTATTTTACATATACGGCGGGCGGCAGTGGCAGTGCTGCGATAATAGGGTAGTCGCGGGTGGCGGGTGCAGTGTATAGGGGATGAAGGTGGTGTGCTCCTAGAGCACCTCGAGCTTCCACCCCCATACACTGCGTCTCTCGGTCACGACGACTTTGTGCCGCTCTGCGGGTAATGCGTGTGTGATTTGACATTGTCTCGTTTTTCTTCGGCGCGATGTCGTAGGTTAGGGGTAGGATTGGAAAAAGGTGTTCAAACATATACATATATATATATATATATATATAGGTATTATACGATATAGGTAGATGCATATATGTATATGAGTGCTCGCTCGTGTGTGTGTGTGTGTGTGTGTGCGAGTTTGTGGAGATGACGACGACGGCGATTACGATAATAATAGTAGTATATATACGTATAGGGAGTGTGTCGGTGTGGCAAAGGGGTGACGGTTATAGTTGGTGGGTCTCGCGGGTGGGTAAAACAGTGTTGAGCTTGAGAAGGCGGCGGTGGTGTGAAGGCTACGTCGACGGTCGGGTAAAAATAGCGGCGAACCGTGATAACAATCGTTGTTGTTGGTCGTTGACGTTTATATTTTATACACAATAATATATAATATTATATATATATATATGTATATATTATGCACCTATACATATATAATATGTGTATATGTGCATATATGTATTTTATATTTTTATGCATAAATATAAACATTATATAAATTATATATATATGCATCATATACAGCCGCACCTGTAATCGAAAAATAACGGGTGAGTGGACAGGGGCGGGAAGAGACTTTGCTCGAGGATAACCGAAATAATAACGATAAATATGGCTGCATAAACGGTACAGCGAGTGTGGATGGGGTGGGAATGAATTGGATGGGGTTGAAAAAAGGTATACTTCGTGATTGCGGCGAACGTTATGACGATATACCGACGAACAGGAACAGACTGTGGTTGCTGTACAAGAACTTAAAGTTCTGAGTGACTTATGGAAATTTGATACGATGACAGTTAAAAATAAACGGTTAAAACAAAAATGAAATAAACGTAGATACTTTAATATAGTTATTTGGGTATGCAATTGATATCAAAGTTATATTTGTATTTTCAATATAACGCCAAATAGAAAATTAATTATTCAAAAAATTATATTTATAGCAAAAGCTATAATACATAAAATGTAAGCTACTATATAATACTAAGATAATATGTAAGCTATGTTAATATGAAAAATAAAAACATTTTTTTTTCTTATACTTTGGATATTTCCGTCGATTAATTCCATTTATACTGTTAGGTAGGTATTCTATGAATATTCATAGTGTAATTTTATTAATCGTTAATATATACAATAGACATTAAATACGTTTAATATTATAATGTAAGTTTTTAAGTATTTGAATGTAAGGATGGAAATATACCAACAATAGATGTATAAATGTATTAAATGCATTATAACTTAAAATTTGATGATATTTTAATTTAAAAGTATCGATAGTCATAATAACAATCATAAAAAATCCCATTTATAATGCGTATAATATGTTAATAATATTATATTGATACTATTACCAATATGATTATTTTGTAATTTATCATGTATTATATTACAACATATAGTACACAGCTATAATAGTGATAATTATTTTACGACGTCTGTATAAGTTGTACATTACAATATAGTAGTTTTTATTTTTCACAATTGCTGATTACATCAAAAATAATTGACGAAAAAAAATATTTCAAAATGTTATAATGTAGTTGTTTTAAAGTTCTATATTTATTGACAAAGCAAATTAAAAAGAGAAATGTTATGAGAAAAAAATATAAAAAGGGAAATCTAATAAATTTGTCTACTGAATACATTTTGTAGGCAGTGCATTATTGATTTCTTGAAGTAATTCAAAATTAAACGATAAAATATTATATACAGTACAGGTATTTAACCGATCAATAAAAAAATTTTAATTATAAGATTTCAATGCATACATGCGACATCATAATATTTTCTGTAATTTATAAAATCATAAAAACGAAGTTTTATTGTAAGTAATAGAGTAATAATAATAAAAAAAAAATGATATTCGTTTATTGTATAAATTTACACGATTTTCAAAATTATATATACTAGTATCCAACTATGTTATAGAAGAACTAATAATGAGTCGCTTATTGAAACGAGTTCATTATTATAGGATGAAACGGTAAAACGTAAAAATATTCTTCTGTTGAAAAATCTAAATTTATTATGGATTCTAGAAATCAGAGGTTTGACTGAAATATATAATAAGTATGAACAGTTATTAGATCATATATTATTTTGGTAAGTTCAAAGAAATTGGGTTCAATTCAATTTAACCAGAATTTTTTTTTTTAACATTAACTATGCATAGTAATACACTAGAAATGTAGAAACCATTTCTTAAATATGCTTGATATAAGTGTGATATAATATAATATGTTAAAACAATTATATTATTTTACTTAGACATAACACTGTATGATTAGAATAAAAATATTATAATATAAACGAGTATAGTACCTAGGTATAACAGCAAATAATAAAACTATTATAATAAATATAGGAGGTAGGTAAAATCATAATTTTGGCAACACTAATGTAGTAAAATTGCCTATATAAATCACCGTGTTATAACTAACAATAATGATAAACAACAACAAAAATGAAACGTTGCATTTTAATACCATCAGATAGGTACATATTATATTATTTAGATAGATTTTCGTGGAATTTAAAAATGTAAAATTTTACATTACTTATGTAAATGTAATTTTTTGTCAGAAACTGTGTGCAAATACAATTTTAGAAATCATATTTTAAAAACATCGTTGAAAATTGTACCTATGCCTTTTACATGTAAATGTACTTTAATGTGTTATTTTTGAAATATATATATATATATATAAAACGATAACATAAAAGAGGATTCGTTTTTATATCACATTTGTCATTGAATACCTGAATTTACATGTACACGCATACAATTATTTGCATCGAATCCCAACCAATTTTTTTTAAGTTTAATATATAATTAAAATTGACCGATGTCTTCGGCCAATAGTTAATGAAATTTAATAAAATTATATTCAATGAAAAATAAACAAAATAAAATACAAAATCAATTCAAAACTTTTTTAAATTTTGAAAGGAGTGATGAATGTATTGATTCTACAATTGTATCTGTGTACAGTGTACACCATAACTTGTCGAAATGCAAAACAAAAAATAATAATATGCAAAACCAGTTTTCAACAAAATCAATTTTTTTTAATATTATTATAACTCAAAAAAAAATAACTGTAAATACTTGAAATTTTCATATTAGTGTTGTCTTATATAGTATTTTCCATAAGTTTGGCTTACAAATTGAAAGTTGAAATTGGGTTGTCTAATTTGAAAAATGTTATTTAATTTTCTAATTTTTAAGAAAATTAAAAATTCACGTGTTTAGTATTAAATATGTATAAATAGCCATTTTCTGTACATGATTTAATTTTGGGGTATTCCAGTCATTAAAACATAAACCACCTTTTTCTATCTAGTGAAAAATATATATCTTAGGCGGACAAATCATTTCCTTCCAGAATCGTTTTTTGTATACAATTATGAAACCTATCATCGAATTCAAATTTAACACACCCATTATATACTATAGTGACCTACTCTACCTTCTAAACCTGGCATTACTTACTTGACCATCCTTTTTCTTTAATTTCACTAAATTATATTATTTATTTTTGTAATACAGATATAACATTATGAACGGAACTCTTATTACGACATAATGGAAATCGAATAATCAATTCCATGCTGTATAATTGACATTTAATATGATTATTATATTAAGTCAGCGAATGAGGGTTTGTATTAGTGTGTGCTCTTGATGTAAAGAGTTGGTTAACTCTTACAGTTTTAAACAAAATTTAAGTACCTGACCGTACTATGTCGTACGTAATACTACTTAATTACAATAACGTATAAATTCTTAACAAAATATTATCAAGTAGGTATATATATATTTGTAGAAACATTATCGTATAGATAAGTTAATTTAAAACGGTAATTGAATCTTGTTAGTCGTTATTATTTTATGTAATATCGTCAAATTGCGTAGTATAAGTAGTACGATAATAATATGTTCAAAGGTTGGTGTTAAACTTTAGAGGGATGCTGGTACTTATTTAGAGAGTCACAAAAAGAGGCGAATACTCGCAAGTACCTAACACAGCTCAACACTTGTTTGGTTAAACACATACTTATAAAAGCATTGTAAAGATCTCCAAGTACACGGAATGTTTGTATTTTATCAATGTGACTAGAGAGCTGTAGCTTAGGCTCTCTAAATGTGACGATACATGTACAAACTAAACTAACTGTGCTTCTGACATGGAATAGCTGCTTAGGTTAATTTGATAAAAAAATATTGTTAAGGTATATTGGTATAATATATGTGTGATTATTATATAAATAAAACGGATTTTAAAAACAACTTCGAATGAAAAACGTTTACAGTTTGATGAGATTCTATGGTTAATATTCAAACGGTCCACGCAGCTTTTCTCTAATACTCGTATATAGAGAAATACAAAAATATAAATAAAAGTCTGGTTATACCAACTAAAATTTGTGATGTCATTTTTTAAAATTAATTCAAACTCATAATTACGGAGGGACAGTAATAACCACTTGATTGGTTTTTTTTTAGTATTTAGATACGCATTATTTCATATTCGATTTAATATTACAATAAAATCACGGAAAAATCAACCCCAAGATTTATATAAATAATATTTTAAAATAAATTTTGTTTTAACGTCATGGAATATGGAGATTTTGTAATGTAATGATAATTTTTTCATTTCTGATGAAACGGTGTGTACATTATTCACTCGTACGGTTTCCGATCAACTGAGTTTCAGTATGCATATAGGTAAAGAAATAGAATACGATAAATCGGTAATCTGTAAGAGTATAAAAATATATTTTAGTAAAGACGTTCAATAATAATACGCTTCGTTGTTATACTAACATAATTTTATCGCGGCAGTGTTAAAAATATTAAATTTGTGAATAAATAAATATTTATACACGTTGTTGCAGTACCTACATAAATATATTAAAACCATAAAAAGTCTGTTGTATATAAACCCCCAAAAATAAAATGTTTCAATGGAACTCGATCGTTTAAATTTCAAAAACACTTAATGACTTTTTACTGGATTTTAACTTTAAAATAGGTTTTTAATTACATGACTATTTGTTTACTTGTATTTATACCGATCAAACTATCAAAGGGTGCCATCAATAAAATGAAATGAAGCGTAAAGGGTGTATAACTATGATGTTACTACGGTTTTATTAATAACGCGTTTATATTTATTATTACAAGGTGTATTCGTGATAAAATAAAAAATAAACTTAAAAGGCTATTTAAAAGCCACGTAACATTTATTAATATTCTGAATATTCGATGCAGATAATAATGTATGTTAAAACTTATAACAGGGAGATTGACGTTCACATATTTTATGATTGTTTAAATTAAAACAGTTTTGTTCATACTCGTATATTGTACAAGAAAGTACCACTAACCTCGAACAATTCGAAACTTGTAGCCAAATGTTTTGTTATTTGGAGTGTTGGGAGACTATAGTTCTTAAATTTATTAGTATTACAATTTACAGTTAAGTAAAAAAAAACAAACAAACAAAATCAACAACAACCAATCACGTTTCAGAAAACATTTATGTTACAATACTTATAGTATTACCTATAACCGCTTTACAATTAATAATCGATATAATGTAATATAAGTTAAAAGTATAATAAGTTTAAAACAATTTTCAACTGAAATATAGCATCGATTTGTCACTGTCAATTCAGTGGCCGTGTATTATTAGTTCGTTGTTTGAGTAAATGAGGTAGGCACCATCGGAGAAAATGACCGTATGCGAGGAAATACGTAGAAACTATGTATGATATATTCTTTAGCATACTCACAGCATATAATATAATATTGTAGAAAACACGGAGTAATTATTTTTTAACATCTAATTCATATTGGTGAGCAAGTTTTGTGTTTTTTAAAAAACAAATATTTTCGATTTTCTACTATTTTATTTATAAAAGTATAGTTTTTACTTAGGTACAATTAATCTTTATTTTAAATGCTACCAATAAATAGGATATATTCATATATTTACTGAATACTTGGTATTAACATATATATTATAAAAAGTAGGTATTCTGGTATACATTAATATGAAGTGGATGATAAATCATTGTTGTTTAAATGAAAAATAAAACTACTTGATTCAAATAAAATAAAAATGTTAGTTTATAAATTTTGTGCCAAGCGATGAATGTAAGTATTAGTATTTGGTTTTACAATGATGTGTATTTTCTTTATACCTGAGACATTTTTTATAACTGAAAAAATGATTCGATTTTCAATGCTAAGGGTAACCACTCTACAATGGTGCTTAGTTTATGGTACTTTTCAAAATAACCAGGAAAACAAAAAAAAAAAATTATAGAAAAACGGGAATATTTACTCAACACCAGTTTTTTGACAAAATCAATTTAATTTTGTTGTTATAATTCAAAAAAATGTATAACTGAAGATACTTAAAGTGTTCATCAAAAATTTATATACGAATTTTCTATACATTATTACATTTTCAATATATTTTAGCAATTTTGTGGTATTTATATATACATTTGAAATTTGAAATTTTTTAGCTGAAATACTAATGTAATTCTTACATGTAATAAAATATTAAAATTCTATGTCAGTTTTTCTATGAACGTCTAAATTTAATAAAATCAGAACAATTTTCAAATATTTTTGAAATTATTAAAAATAAAATTTTAATTTTAATACCAATAAGTTTTGATATTTTATTAAAAGATTCGTTATAAATTGGTTTTACTAGAATTTAAGAAAAAAGGGTTTACGCCAATTTTTTTATAAAAAGGGTTTGAAATTCAAATTTTGATGAAATTGGATATACATAAGTGAAATAAATAATTTCCATCAAACGATTCTCATAAAATATCTGAGACTTGAAAAATTGTTGATAATTGAAAATGTTCACATTTATTTAAATTACTATTTTCTATACACAACACATTTTTAAAATATATTTTAGATCAATCTTACATCATGAAACTATTAATTTTATTCTACAGTATTGACTTATATTATGTTAGTAACATTCTATGAAATAAACTTACCTATAATTATTATTTTTATAATACACGTGATTTTTTTTTTTTTAATAGTCAAATCAATCATACTACTATAAATAGAAAATTAAATATATAACAAAATGTTTTTAGGAAAAGAACATCTCCAAACAAAATTGTATTTTATTGTTATAATGTTTATCATCGAATTCAAGTTTAACACATTCATTACAGTGACCTCAATAACGGGGTACCTACACTCAAAACCACGCTACACAGTGGAACGACTTCTCTTTTTTTTTATGTTCAATTACGTTTACGTAGAACTCTAGACGATTACAGAACTTTCTGTAATTTTGTTGTAATTTAATAATAGTTCTTACGATAGTTATTTCTTATTGGTACATTAAAAAATACAAAACTATTAAAATACTTTAAAAAATATATTCTTTAGACTTTTTATAAATTGCCATAGAAAAAAACAGCATCCATATGTTTGTATTTTTTGTTATTTATTACATATGTATATTAAAGAAGAAAAGGGTACATATAGTACTTATTGGAGTTAAAAATAAGTTATAGACTCAATATTTCAATATTATTAACTTATTGTCTGCAATAATATTAAAATATAATAGATGTCAATGAAGTATTTAATTCTAAATACTATTTTAGATAAATTATCTAAGATAATACCTTTTGTTTTACGTTTTTATTTAAAACAAAAACCTAAGGAATATATTTTTGATTTTCATCAACATATAATAAACACAATCAACTTTAGTTTGGAAGCAGGATGAAATATAAAGTCTGTTTATTTCATATTATTTTTGGAATAAAAGTTTCTGTTGTCTTTAAACTTTAAATAGGTACACCCTTACGACGAATTAAAATGATTAGCCAATACAAATAATTATCAGTTTATACGAATTAGTTATTTATTGTAATTCTTGCATTAATTTTAATTAATTTGAATTAAAACACAGCAACATTACTACAACTGAAACAGACTTCCCTGATGGTTTTTTTCACAACTACACAATATTGTCCTGTGAAGTATACTTATAATTTTTTTTTTTTCAAAATAGCGTAAACAATTTCACCCTTTATACTGGACTCAAAATTATGGTTTAATATGTAATTTGGTATATTAGGTATCTAGATTGTAGTGCTGCGGCCTCAGCACTACATATTATTATAATTATATGATATACGCGCGGACGTTGATAAACACTGTCGTCGTACCGTTATACCTTTATATTACATTATATTATTATATACACAACGCAGATACCTTGGCGTCGGCGGTCGTCGATTACTTCATTACCTCCAATTATAATCATATCCACATTGTGTTGTGCGTATACATATACAACACATTGTGTATGCTTGGCTGAGTGGTAAACTTTAACGTTTGCAGAGCTTACACGGAATCAGACAAGTTTTGAAGCGTATTATTTATAGTCAAACACGCGTATATATACATATATACAGGGCACAGGTATACTGTTCAGCTGCAAATAATACTACGCGTATTCCCGAATAACTTACATGTATTATAATAACGCTTTTGTCAATGTACACTTCTTACGTTTTATTATTATCGTCATAATCGTAATCATCATTGCCATCGTCTTTGGTGTTTGAGATTTCCGCAGTCTTTGTCGCGATCAAACGAGGAGTACCTACCTTGTACGTGTTATTTCAGGTATTAGGTGATTACTGCAAAGAGGACGTTAGATCGGAAGCTCTGTAAATAGGCCCACCCGAGTATACGGGTCGTAAACAAGCGGATATAATAACGATAATTGACCGAGAATATGCTGTTAACGTCGTACGAAACGTGGATCGTTCGGGGGAGCGTATGCGTATGGCGTGGCCAGTGGCTATCAGGATTCAGGGGTGTTACGTTATAATATTATAATGATAGTATATAAACTGCCCACATACAACGGTGTTATATATTTATATATTTTTTACGCGCATTGTTATTATTATCATTATTATAATATAATATATTATCACCTTGTGCCCGACCACGGCAGTTAGGTTGAGGGGCGTGTCATCTCACGATAATGTATAGTATTTTATTATTTTTTAAACGATCGGTGAGCGAAATTAAACCCGTTATCTCCTCGGAATATTATTGAACTGCCGCATCGATATCATTATATTACACGCATGTAAGCGCCGTCTCCTTATCGTGTAATAACATCATTTTTATCCCGCGATGGTCGTCCAAATAGCCGGTTTGCGCAATACACATAACAATATATAATATACATAACATGCCAATTTTCGATGTATCCGAATACCGTAACCCACCCTTTTCAGTGTTACGGTCCCTATAGCCGTATTCAATAACACCGAAAAATATTGTCCTCTTTTATCATTACCACTCTCACGTTACTTATAAATTATATATGTATATAATATATATATATATACACAGCATTGCAAGTATTACACTGTTGGTGTTTTATTCTTATTATTATTATGATCATCATCGTCGTTGTAATAAAAAACAACGACCACTATAGTTTTTTCATCGCGAATTTCCCTTTGTCGGATAGTATATACGAGTATTCTATATATGTACGCGCGAATGCCCACGAAATCTCGAACTGGTAGCTTATTTAAAATAATATATACAAGATATATTCCCCGCGTTCTATTATAGGTTCAAATGAATTATACTTATTCCGTATAATACTTCTATCGAGCATTTACCCGGTAGTCACAATAGTAATAAAATATCTCATTTTATATAATAATATACGAGTATAAATCATTACGTTTTTAGATTTTGTAGTCGCATACAGTCCAGTCTAAAAATCGTTTAAAGAAATTATTATTTTGTTCGTGTTTTATGTTCTGTGTTTTTATTATTAATATTTTTTTAGCCTTTTGCTCTTTTTTATGATCGGCGGACAGCCGTTCGGCGACGGCGGCTGTTCTGTTTTGGACATACGGATTTTATTTACAAAAATTCATTTATAATGCACCCTGAATACTACTACTACTACTACTACTACTACTACTACCGTTACTACTCCTACTACTACTACTACTACTACTACTACTTCTACTACTACTAATAATAATATTATTATTATAATACACCGTCCTGTAGACCTACTGCTCCCCAACTCCTCGATTCACCGTCCACCGCGGTTATATACAATAAATATTACTATAATAATAACTCAAATACACTGAGTAGTTATTATAATAATGACGCCGTCGTGGCGCATTTCCACAATAATAATACAACGCGTATTAGTCACAAACCCTGGGCTCAGCAGCGGTCTTAGGGGAAAAAGTCGAGGGTAGTGGCTTATACCTCCTCTCCCGTTGGTAATCATCTATCCTCTACGACTTTCACTCGCAGGCAGTGTATCCCCTCAGCCACCCCCCAACACCCGCCGTTCATGACATTTGTAATGTGATGGCATTTATTATTAAAGAAGAAAAAATATAATGCTTAAAATGCATCGACGAAAACTAACTGTAGTGGTGGTTATGGGATGAAGAGGTAGTCGAGGGGTGAAAAAAATCGTACCCGTATTATTTTATTTAGTAGTCGGTACGTAATCATCACTGCGTCGCCACCGTTCGTTATGGTACATTTTTAAAGAGAATAAATATACTTCACTCGTTAGAGTATAAATATGAAGTTAAGATAAAAAAAAAAAAAAACGTTTCTTTTTTCGTATATATAATTGGATGCGCGTGTATCCGTGATAATATGCACACAGTGCCTAGACTATATGCCATAAAGGTATATACAGACAGGTACGTGCAAATAATACAATTTCCAGATTTTACACACACGCGTGCATGTTGGATTGGTTGTCACTTGTTTCCGTGGAGGAATGACTAAATAAACAGAACAAACAAAACGAACAAATCCGATAATATACCTTCTACACACATTCGTAATTGCAAAGTGTCGTCTATATATAAAACCATATATTTATATAAGTCCAGTGACGGATGAATTCTGAATTTATAATAATTTACGAATGGAAAATTGAAAGGGGGGAGTAAAAAAGAGAGAGATTATAAACTTATAACGAGGCATGAGAAATAATGAAAACTATGTTCTTTAACAATGTCACAGTAATATACTGATAATCAAGTTAGGTATGTGTATTGGTATGTTTTTTTACAGTTTCTTTTGAAAAATTGGTAAGTATTACACCCACGAATTACTTCTTATTAATACAAAATATAATCAATTTTTTATCTAACATACTTTTTATATTTTAAGTAATAAGTATTTTTAATATTTTAATAGGTAGTATTTTTATGCATGTTTTTGGATATCTTAACAATGGCTACGTAAAATGCATATTTTATGGTGTATTCAAATAAAAATAATGTAAAAGGATAGATGCTGTATCACATTAAGTTCCTAATTTCCAATATATCAGTGATCTCGTTTTGGATGAAAAAAAAATGTAAAAATGTTTTAAAAATTCTTTGGATTTATTTAAAATATGATAAACAATTATGGTTTAGTTCACCTAACAATTAAACTTATTAATTTTTTTTAAGAAAATAAGACATGTTTTTTCAATAACGATACTTTGTAAATTAAATTTATACTTGATTACACTTTTATCGTACTTTAACAAAATTAAATAAATCCTAGCATTAGTAACAATATTTATATTATATAATTTATTACGTACTAACTATGTTAGGCTGATAATAACAAGAATATATATAAAAAAAAATAATTAGGACAGGTTATTAGGAGTAATCATCTTGATTTTCCTCATTAATGTGATAACCCTCACCACTCCGATTCGCTCTCTAAGTCGAATATAAATCAATAATGAAATAGGATAAAATAATACAATGCAAGTTGGTCTGGATTAAATGCATCTAAAAGGTCATTAGCATTAACTAAGCTTTTTTTTTATTATAAAATAATCATTTTGAACGTTATGCAGAGGACTATATTATCTACTATGTGTGCATTTCTTAGATTCGTATATGAATGTATATTTAGTTAAGGAAAAACTATGTTATTATAATACATAATGATTATTAGAATACTTAAACCCGGTTCAGAAAACATTCATGTAATACATAACAAAATGTATAATTTAAGTTCTTATAGTAATATAGTCACAGTAAGTTTAATTAGGTTAATAACAATTATAAGTATGTACCGACATGGAAAACATAGAAACCCTCAATTTTATTGTAAAGAAATTAGAGAAGACGGACAGGGGTTCTCCGGCAGTGATTACGCATTCCATAAGATCATTATTGATCCATTATAACATTTAATAAAGTGATCATATTTTAATTGTTTGTATTTTATTTCATTTATATAATACGTCGAAAGCAATCGGAGTACCTACACGACAACAAGTATTCATTATAATATCGCGGACTCGAATCACGCTCGCGTGTAGTATACTTCATCGAGATGAATCTATTTCAGTTGTTATTCCATAGTTATAAAACAACACGAAGTTCACGAAATATATACATATATTGAGTATAAATTAAGAAACTTGTAATTGTGCCTGCTGCGCAGCAATTGTAGATATAATCAGTATATACCGTACAGAAAATATTATAATATATAGGTATACTATATATCAGCAGCGTGTAAGACGTAGTTAACCATATTATACCACGATGTAGGTATAGAGGTACATAATATGTACACACCAAAAACTGTTGATCAACATCACATACAACAACATCAACAACAATAATTCGAGTATATTATTATATACATAACACGATCGCGTAACATCGTAAGTATACACAAAATCAACAACGGTCATCATCGCCGAGCGCGTAAGTCATACGCCATTATAATCATCAAGCATCCTGCACAAATTCGCATAATATATATTATAAATTATTATTATAATAATAATTATTATTATTGTAACACCACCGTCGTAACGACCGCGTTAATTGTACCGCAGCCGCCACCACTTCCAACTCTTCTGCCACTGCAACCACGCGCGCGTTTACTTATATACCTAACGTAGGTATATACACACACACATATATATATATATATTATATTATATCCAAGTATTTGTTTTTCGTCGTTGCCGCCGGCGCGCAACTTTTCTCCGATGCCGTCGTCGTCATCGCCCCATTTGTTGGCAAACTCGTTACGCTCGTAAAACCTACCACCCCCACCCCTGCACATATACACACATTTGTGTCTACACGTATTGTTATATATGCGCTTCTCGGAGGAGTTTACATATCGTTTATTCGGGAGGCTGTGGACGTCTGTAAGTGGGGTGGTGGGTCGGGGAGTCGAAGTCGTGAGTGGATTGACACAGCGATTGCTATTCTCATAACATTGTACACGATTATATCGGAGCGGGTCCTCGTGACGTTATTCGCCGAACTTTCTTCTAAAACTACGAGGCCATACGGGTATATTATTATAATTAACTGAATATAAATAAAAAAACAACAAATGACGATCAAAGATTCGCAAAGGTGCTCTTCCCCTTCCTCGTTGTTTTTTTTTTTTGTCAATTGATCTCTCATCATTATATTTTCATCATTTATATTTTTAAAACGAAATTCATGTTTTTAATTTTTTAATTTTTCATTAAGTTATGAAAACCAAGTAATTTAAAAAGCATAGGTATTTACTTTCATCGCTGGATGATTTCCGTCAAAATTTAATTATTACTAACTAATACGTAATAACTAATAAAATACAAGAATATATTTATATTTTATTTTTTTAAATTTGTTATAATGCGGTCTGAGAAAAGTCGAAAATATCCCCCCTCGCTTTCAAAAAAGATGTGCGCGACACCATTGACAATAATAATGATATTATATATACTAACGACATAGTATTTATCACAGCGTAAGGCATGCAGCTGCAGCGCACGATATAATTAAAACAGTCTCAGTTTTTCAAAAGAGCGTGACACACTGCTCTATGTCTTTGACTCTGAAACAATGTGACGACTATACGAGACATTATGATAATATTCTGTAAACTTGTGTGTGTTTTACTCATGTGTGCGGATACTCGTCAGTAAGTTTCATCCACCCGGCTAGCTAGCAAGAATCTTAGGTCGCGTTTAGGCACGATGAACATACACATTATTATCTTATACGCATATAGGAGATAATAATATTATATAGTATAATACTGTGCGTGTTTGTCGTCATCGTAAACACGACGAACTGTAGTTCGGTGTCAAACGGTCCACTGCCGTCGTCGTCCGGTGCGAATCATATTATTATATACGAGACAGATTGCATATAGGTGTACGATGTATTATGTACATATCATACGGAATACCTACGCTCACACCATTGTACACTACAATAATGCGCTAACAATTATTTTATTGTACTCGTGGACGCGTCACCCGTTTCGCGGTTTCTGCCTTTCCGGCGTTGGTGCCGCGCGTCCTGTCGTCCCCCGGTCATCATCTCCCGCACGCAGTTTCCGCCCCTCGCTCCCACATACGACCGCAAATATTACAAACACACTATACCTACAACAGTAACTATACCGTCACCCAGGCACTATATTATACAAACTGCTGTCTCATCGTTTGTACACCTTTTCCAGCGTAAACTCCCACACGCACGCGCGCAACAGAGTCCCTTTCTTCTTGTATGGTCGCAAATAATATTACACATACACACACGCATACACTCGCACACACCTATTGTCGTGTTTGGTGCTTCGCACACCGACCACCGGCAAAAACACAACGGAGCTACATTGTTATTTCGAGTGCGGCTAAGGCGGCGATGAAAAGTTTCCACAAGTCGTTAATTATAATAATTTGCACGCCGCTGTTGCTATATACCGGTGGATGCTGCGGTGGTGCTAAACTGTTGTTGTTGTTGTCGTCGTCGTCGTCGTCATCATCATAGTAGTAGTAGTAGTAGTAGTAGTAGTAGTAGCAGTAGTTGTAGTTGTTGTTGTTGTTGTTGTTGTTGTTGTTGTAAACTCAACGACGTGTAACTCCTCCGCCTCATCACACATACACACACACCCACACACCCACACACCCATCGCCGCCACTACTAGTTATTAAACGACGACGACGGGCCGTTGTGTAAGGTGTACACACAAGTTAAACACTCTTGTTGTTTGTTGTTGGCTTTATGTTAAAACTTGATAATAATGGTAGCGGTATCTTTTTTCTCGTGTGTAATCCCGGGTAGATGATGATAATTTACCACTGCCGCGACGCTGATAGTATTGCGCGGGGAAAATGATTTTTTAAGAGATTAATTGCGCCACCGTCGCCGCTAGGCGCCACCGCCACCCCACCATCGCCGCCGCCGCCGCCGCACGACAAGCTTATTGTGCTTACGTGTATATAATATAGTAAAAGTACTCGACAAAAACGACCACTATATGTATATATATATAATATTTATATACAATGTATACCGAATAAAAGAACAATAGTATATATACTTTAATAGTGTGTAATACGTACGATAACGCGCGTATTCGCCGATAGCAGCATGATATGCGGATGCAAGTGCGTATACACCCCCATTACCTAAAATATGTAGATTTAATATAATACATTATTCTTTTTTCTTATGTTATTATTCACATTGGTTCATATAATAATATCTACGTCGCAGGGGAAGGTACCTACCTATTATTACCACTGCTCATATACAGTCGTATAATTTCACATTTTATGGTCGGTGGCCTGTATGAAAGGGCAACGCAACCTCGGCATCGTTAAAGTTGGATCGCTCATAAATATTATTTTCGTGGTTTTAAAACATAAAATGTAAATAAAATAAAACTAATTACCTATTTAATGAAGAATATAAAAAATAATAATACATACCTACGCTGTATAATAGCCATAGGCGGAAATCCATTAAAACGTCTTAAGGGAAAAAGTAGGATAATCATTTTTAACACCTAGCTTAGCTGAAAACAAAATGATTTAAAATAACAATGATTAACATAATAAAACACGACATTTTTCCAGCAAGCCTGCACCTTCTACTGATAAATTCTGTAAATTTGATATTTACACTGACCCGCCTAGATTGAAAATTTTGGCACAACCACTGCAGATAACATAACTTTTAAAAATACAAATACTGAGAACATAATATTATATTGTTATTTGTAACTAATTACGAATTATATGAGTAGGATATTTATATTTATAATAATAATATAACGGCGGTATAAAGCAATACATTATACGAGTAATATGCAATACACTGTCTCGTACGTGTGTTGTAATATTATGCATGAGTAGACGATTTAAAAATGGTCGTATCTAAATCTGTCTTTAATTGTTTTTTTTTTCAATGTTAAACTGTATTATATAATATTTATAATACCATCAAACTCCAACCAGCTCTCGTACATATAATACCTAATACCCTAACCCTTTAATATACACAAGCACTATGTGCTACGTCTACTTTCTCTCTCTATATATATATATATATACTCATTATTATACACGCATATATAAATATTTACATTAAATATTATATCTATATTAGTATAAGTATGAGCCAATACGAGTAATTCGCAGCTACAACATATCATACACACTCACTATCTCTCTCCATCACACACACACACACACACATAAGTGCACACATATCTATAGCTGGCGCCACTTCACTCTGATCGACCTCGCGGTAGACTGCAGCTAATATTGCCAAAATAATCGCTCTCAGCCAGTCGGTTTACCGTGCGCCGACCGTGTCCATCAACTTATATACTTATATATATACTATACACAATTATTTAAAAGCTGATTCTTCCTCACGTATAACACTAGCTGTAAACTACTCATTATAATCCAGGTCCCACTCTGCACCTCCTACTGCGCTTTATAACAATAAATTGTATTGTACTTACCTAATAGTTTATATATTATAATATATTTACGATATCACCTATATGCGCTATATATAGGTATATGGTTATTTTATATAATGAAATTGGTCTAAACGCGACCAGCAGTGGTAAAGCAATGACGAGAACGTTTCATTATTTTTTAGATCACTCCCCATTGACCCCCGATGTTATGTTATTAGGTGATTGAAGATATCTTATGTGCGTGTTATTTTATTATTATTTTTTTTTTTTTTGATCAATTTGGATTGAATTTGTGTTATTAATTTATTGTGTATATAAATAATACACATAGTATACTAGGTTGACCCTTTTTAAACTTTGGTTAGATGGCGTACTGGATATTTAGTTTCCGTATAGGTACTGTATAATGTATATATATTCGAATATTCGAAGTTTTTTATTTGCGAGTTTAATTGTTTCTTATTTTAGCCCAACTTATATTTTCTTGACAGCGATATTTAAATTATCCTACAAAGTTTTGATGAGTTGGAAATATAGGATTGCGCGGAACGGTATATGGTTCACTGATGCGTAACGACACCATGTCAGCATTATACGCCATTCCCAATCGTAAAATTAACATATACAATTAAAATCGACTACTATTGAATAAAAATAATCAAATGTTAATTCTGTTAAACTCGTTTTAATATTATTATCATAAATTTGTTACAATCGTAATATAATTTTCATTAACCCGTCACCCACGTGATGTTCACTAGTGTTTGCGTGTATATGAGTATAATAATATATAGGTAGGTAGTATATAATAAATTATGAAACAAATCAAAATTATCAAACCAATTGCATTAATACAAAGTCTAAAATAAAATTTTAACTACGTGTCTTCGGCAGACAGTGTTTTACAATAAATTTTTATAAATGAATTATAAAGATTATTACAATATATATAAATACATAACGAAATAATTATAATATTATTAGTTTTTTTTTATTGCTCACTAAAACGGAAAGCACTGAAATACTTTACTTTAGTTTTATAAATTACGTACAAACAAATGTACAAAGTACATACATTTACAGGATTGGTTTTGTACGTAACCTCGGTAATTTAGTTGTTGGAAAAAGAGCTGGGTATTATGTTAGAAAAAGTCAGTGCCGTTTTTTACTTCTTTAAATACGGTCGCCCTAAACGGCCTAAACTAATTAACTCGATCTAATCATATAAAGTCTGGTGTAAAAAGGCATTCCTTACTAGTCACTACTCAGTCAAGGAAAAATTTATACATATTTCATGTTCTAAAACGCGGTATAATATACGCATTACGAATATAATAAATGTTTATTTATATTTCTTTATTCGTTCTCTAAATTGTTTCAATCTTTGGTTTTAAAATTCTGTCACGAAATCTTGCACGTCGTTTCGCGGACGATCGACGGAGAGTATATACATATATTTTTTTAAACCCTGCGCGCAGACCAACGTACAACGTTTTCGGTGATATCTTGTTGTCAATATAATGTGCGTACACCGTCGCGGTAGACGTTTGCATTACTAAAAAAAAACCGACTTTATGATTGACGACGACCATCCTCCCCGCCACCGCTGACTGTATAATTATTACGTTCTGTTATAATACGTACTAAAGAGATATATAGGCATGCTGCAGAGTGTGTGTGTATGTGTGTTTGTGGGTGTTTATATATATAAACGTATAGTGCATCTTTGCCGATAACAAAACAGTTTTTTTATTTTTATTTTTTTATCAACGCTGTTGTTTCAGCGACACGCGACTACAATAATCGACGATCTCATCATTGACGGCGCACAATGTCGGTCGTCATCACCACCACAGTGTTTATCGACAAAATAACCCTCCTCACTGGTGTATAATGTTGGTCGTCTGTTTATTGCGCTTATCGTCTCCGGAGCTTGTTAAAGTCTCCGGGCGGTTGTCGCGATGCGAGTAAACACAGAGAGGCTTTAAATCGATCGAACCTCACCGCACAATCCCAAACGTATTATTATTATTATTATTATTATATTGTATGTATTGTTATTAATAGTGTGTGACGTAGTATTATGTTGAATATATGTATATATTTAGCGTACTCCCAATATAAGCCGAAAAAATAAAATAAAATTTAATATACACAACATATTATATACGTATATTACACACTTTATGGTATAGGTATCGAGGCAGCTGCAGTATTAAACATTGTCATATTTCCAAAAGTATAATAGTAATCATGATTCATAGTAATATATCATCAATGAATTTAAATATTAGAGAAAATAGTTATTGCAAATGCTGCGCATTAAATTTTTTAATAGTGATTTGGCCGAGAAAGCTATAATTATTTTAAAAGAATCTCATCGATATTAAAATTGTATTATTTAAATACAATTAAATATTCATTATTATAATACGATAACAACAACAACAGTAGTCATGCCATACGCCCATACTACAGTATTTTCAGTACATTGTACCAAATAATACCATAGATGATTAATCAATAGTATTTGACTGTACCTGTATTTTTGATACTAAACTGAACGAAATGGTTATTTATTTATTTTATCGATTTTAGAAAACACCAAAACTAAAATAAAATCGATTTATAGATATATATGATTAATTATTTATTATATGTGTTTATAAACATATTGGACAATAATTCGATTGTATCAATAGAGGGAAACTTAGAATAAAATTATGATTTATAGTTAATTTTTTGACCAAAAAATAATATAAAATTATCACATTTTATAATGGACTTTAAATTTAATAGCGCAATCCACCCTAGAAAATATTTTTGTACTACACACATAATCCCAAATCGGCCAAATTTAATATATAGGTAAGTAATAACACAAAATATTGTTTAAATTTTGGAATACTCATATTTCACTTTTCATACTACAGAAAGTGTGTCGTACTACACATCGTTTTAGGGGCACACTCCTATGATTGTGTACATGTGAACAAAAATTAAAAATATAATTTTCTTTAGTTTTTTAAATACCTATATTTTGTTATTAATTAAATCGTAAAACGAATAGAATTATTGAATAACAAAACAGTAAAATTTCAAATTATGTACGGTATCTACTATCTATTGATGAATAATAAATACCAATAATATTTATTATTAATGTTATTACATAAAATTAATTATTATTGGGATATCAAATTTTTAACTCATTTTTATTCGAATAAATACAATATGTATTTATAGTTTGTTTTAATACACATACTATATTATTATGATCGATAAAGTAAATTGTACACATTATCTTTGATTTGCTAGTGGAAGTTTATAAAAAGTTTAGAGATATATTTATTCTTCTTTATATATAGTAATTTTATATTTCTCATTGTTTAAAATTAACCATGATGACAACCATTATTAAATTAAAATTGCAATTATAACTGAAAGTTCTGTAGTTGTTATACTAGGGTTTTCACTGTTCTTAGAGCTTTACTTCTTTGAACCTAAGAAAAAAAAGTCAGGTGGAAGTCGCTTTGTTTTTATAAAGTGTCGAGTGTTTCTTATCATTGTATTAAATTTGAATTCGATGATAAATCATTATAAAGGTACAAAAAAATAACAGTAACAGTAGTTTAATATAGAATATAGAATATTTCCATAAATATTTTATACACCTATCGTTATTAGTCATTACTAGGGTTGAGGACTTCTAATACTTAAAAATCTAAAAATATGCATACAATATTATGCACTTAAAAATGAAGAAAAATTTTCTTAAAATATTATTATTTTGTCTAATATTATAATATTATAGAGAATCACAAAATTCCGACACATAACTTTTTAAACAAAAATCCAATGATTGTTTTTTCTTTGGCATATATTTGAAAATTAAAAAAAAATATTACTAAAAAAGTTTGAAATAGACGAAATTATTATGTGACGAAAATGTTTCATGCAGTGCTCGCAACGATAAAACGAGTACTCGCTAAAATATGACGGACAACTTAAGTTCATTTCCTATACGCATTTTTGTTTTATCGGTTTATCGGTTTATCGATCAAATAGTAAATTATTTAATCGATGAAAAAATTAATATTATTTTTAGATGGAAAATTTACCAGTTTGTTATTTTTTGTCCAACGTAATTTAAGAACTTATTTCAAAAATTGCCAAATATATTTCTAATTTTTCTAATATATCCAAATATGCGTTTATGTGCAATAATGATAAAATTTACAAAAACATGCAAAATAAAATTTTTAATTTGATCTCCTGGTGTTATGAAACACGTTTTTTGATCACTAGAATTTTTCTACGATTTTTCTAAAAAAATATGAAAAAACTAGAATTCCCCAATCCTAAATATTATTTTGATTTTCCATACAATATTACTAACTGTTATTACTTATTAACTTACAAGTTTTAAGTCAATGCTGATGTTATGAAGAACAATATAAATAAGCTTGTAATATAAATAGCTTAAAATTAATCTTAATATTTTAGAAATATAACCGAGTATACTGTATAGCAAATAATAAGAACACAATAACAAAAAGTTTCATGCTTCTGTGAATAATATTTTTGAAATAAGTACAACAAATATTAATTACTAAAATTATTATTTTGAATTTAAACATTTAAATACTAATTTCTAATAATTACTAATAAATAATAATTAGCAACATGGATGAAAAATACATCTTTTTGTGCGCATTTTCCGATTATTTAAAAGTTAATTACTCAATTGTTCATTAATTTATAGAACAAAAATAAGCTTAAAACTTGCTCCACGATGTACTCTTTTATTAAAAAAATAAATAAAAATCGGATGTGTAGTTCAAAAAACATATATTATTCCACTTTTATATTTATGTAAATAATAGGTAGATACATGTACCTAATTTTGTAAACTTTTTTTGTTTAAAAAGATAATTGTGCCTATATTGTCACGGTATTTTCCAATCACTATATTGTAAATAATTAATTCAAAATAATTTACGACGGATCTTTTATTATATTTTTAAATTTTGGATCGAAAAAAAGGTGAACATTTCAAGTATATATAAATATAAATAGATTGAAAAGAGCAAAAACATTTTGAAAATGTATATTATCTCTTAAAAATGTTTAACCAATTAGAACAATTTACTACCTACTAGAATCAACCCTAAAAGTTGAAGACTAATATATTTTTACTGTTCCAAAAGAAGCCAAAAAATAAATAAATAAAATACAACTTAATTTTTATACCAAAGTACATCCATAGCTCCGCTCAGAGTTTAAAATATCAGATTTTTGTTATAAAATTGATAATTCGTCACACATTCAATATAA
The DNA here is from genome assembly GCA_009835225.1 of Aphis craccivora. Lineage (NCBI taxonomy): Eukaryota > Metazoa > Arthropoda > Insecta > Hemiptera > Aphididae > Aphis > Aphis craccivora. The sequence goes on along the minus strand of VUJU01001331.1, from coordinate 6,650 downwards.
TCTAAAAATGTAATTATAACATAATAATCCTGGCCTATACTACCCGCTGCGCTGCCCCAGTATAGTATAATATCGATATGTGGCCTACTATAATACCTATGCACGAATTTGTGAAATGCGTGATGATCAATACAACCACTCATTTGTAGCAATGACCCGTCTGAATTTGTTTTAATTATTACCGAACACTATATGTATACCGAATACACACCAGACAAAAATATGCAGTATACCTACTATACAAATTTTATTAAAATGTATTACTTCGATTTTACACACGATTCGAGGTGAACGCATTTCTATAATTCACGAGTAATATGTTATACTTGTTATATTATATATTAGGTATATGAATACAATATAATGTATAATATAAGATATTTTTATACATAATGTGACCAGACTACAGAAACGTGATAGTTTAATAATATAAATACATATACTCATATATTACAAGAAAAAATAAACTTATTTATTCGTCGGCGTAGACAATCAAAATATTCCGTTACTTTATACCGTGAACACAACGCACAGCGCACGTCGCTCAAGACGAACTCGTTTACCCGAACGACCCTCGATGATCGGGGCGGGCGACGACGACGGTAGTACAAACAATATCTTCGCCCTCTATATAATATCGACTATGCCATTCGCTAGACAGCACACCGCTATAATTCGTTTAAAAAATAAATAATATAATCGTCGTCGTACTATACGTCTTTTCCCGGAGCTGGTGACTAATCATCAATCGCCGCAGCCGCTATATCCCCGTGTTGATTTTCGTCTAGCTTCTCCTTTTTCTTCCCCCATACGTTATTACACACACAATATGCGGGTTACCTCCATGCACCACTAAACAACACCACTGACGATAGAACGTCCTATACCTATAGAAACGCTTATGTATGTATATAATATATTATATGTGTATGTATGTATATACCTATGTATGAAGGTATAGACAGGTATATATGCGGGCATTCGTGAAATAATTTTCCTCCTTAAACGACATTTTGTGCTAATTCACCGGGCGCCGCGCTGTATAGTACACAAACTGTGGGGTATAAATCCCTATCGTGGTCGGCGGTGGTTTAGTTTTCGGGACTCGAAACGTGGCGAAAAACTAAAATTCATCGTCATGCCGTTGCTATATTATATCATATTATAATTAATTATAATATTCGATATTGTAATTGCATATTATTATTATTACTACGATATAGATTATAATATTATATAGATATAATATTATGTACAGACATAGAACGCAAGTTAAGCGACGCAACACCGCCGCGACGTCGTAAATATCTCGCGAGGTTCGCGTCTGTTAGTGACGGCGCGCCGAATGAAAAAACGTATTACAATCAACTCTCCGAAGGAGTCGGTGGCGGCGGTGGACCAACGAAGTTGGTTAGCAGACCGCGGCCCCGGATCGACGCCATACACGGGTGCAGGGAATCTACCTGTACTAAACGTGTATAGTAATACCAGAAAATGCGGTGGGGTGGATTTTTTTTTTTGCGACCGGATATTCTGATAATATTATGGAACTCTCCGTTTCGGCGGCGATTATCGCGAAGTTTAGATATTTATTTTTTGTCGGTTCCGCCACGTCCCGAGCCACGGTATAACAACCGACCTTATTCCTGCGTGCACAATCCATACATTATTACGCTCCATACTATTATTATAACGTTTATGTAGGTACCTACACCAATAAATTACTTATCCACCGCGACTGCGTCCGCGGTCTGACTGTCGAAACGATCACCGTGATCTGACAAACCAGCACCGGTGTTCCGAATAACAACCGAAGAAGCATAATAATATAATAACATTATACACATTGTACACGTATGTAGTGGCGGCGGCGGCGGTGGCGTTTTTGCTGCCAGTCCCCCCCCCCCCGCGCGCGCGCCACAAGCAACGCGAAAAGTTTTCTTTGCCGTTTTCTCTCCCCCCGGCCTTCATCTCGTCCGTTCGCGCCTCATGAATACTAAAGCGCATCCATCATCAACACTTCCACCGCCGCGTGTACACACAAATGTATATATCTATATGTATAATATTTGTACATGAAATATATGAATACGAATAACGCGTTACTACCCCTCGCGCGCGTGCAACACAAACAATAACCGAGTAAATACGACATCAGCGGGGCGGTCTCCTCTCTTTATATACGTCATATACTCTTCTCGCCGCCGGACGTTGTTGACTAAAAACCGTAGTGATCATTTAAACGACTCGTCGACTGTCGGCTTTTAATTTACCCCGGGCGACTACGAATACTGCTGCTGCTGCTGCTGCTGCCGTTGTCGTTATAATATCGAAATAACAATAATGTACTATCGCACATATACGTGTAATATCATCATATTCTTATTTTAAATTTTTTCTTTTGTTTTGCTATTTTTTTTTTTTTTTTTACTTCAGACAACAAATGCTGCCACGCCGTTGTGGATTTTGCGCGTTTTTCATATATTATTTTACATACCGTGTTCTCGATCGTTCCTCGCCTTATTTATTTGTACATGTGTGATGTGCATCGGGTTGGCCGGGTGGTATGTAAAGCGCACACCGCAATCGTATAATGTTATATATATATATATATATTGACGTACGCACCGGTGCTTTTCGGTATTCTGTCGCACGGAGGGGGGGGGATGAAATCGACGATGGGCGGGAGAGCGACTCGGCAATCAAGCGGCTGCCGACGATGATGTAGATCGACATAAACTAACCTTCACCGCCGCCCATCACCCGCATACCATCCGACAATTCGTACATATCTCGTCGTGGTGGCGCGTTACGCACCTATAGTACCTACCTACGCGTAAGTTGTCGCCTCCGTTTGATTCCTACACCTCCACTCGCCTCCCATGTGTACACACATAATATATATACATATATACGTGAGTCTGTGTCTGTATATATATTTATGAAAACGCTAAACGTATTTACTCCATTCGGTTCGTCACCGTCACACCGCGCCGCCACCCCAATAGTAGTTTTATCATTATTCTAGTAGTTTACGACGCGTACGACAGCGGTTCGTTTAACAAACAATAATCCGTTTATTTTTATCGCGCCCATGCCGCGTGTGGTATTGGATTCGTCGTATATACTTTATTAAGTCTATATATTATGCGCTACCACACAAAATTTCCGTCATACTGTTATATTATACGAACAGGCTAAACGAGACGAGGTACCGATGTAATATACATTTTCCAATAATAACTCCTGTTCTTTATTTTAACGCGATTAGGTTGAGCATGGTGCATCGGTGCACTTATATAATATATATATATATAACCGTATAGATAGAAAGGGATCACCATACTCGACAAACATTGAGTCTGTGCACTGTATAGTCTAATATAGTGAAACAGAGTATAATATAAGCATTATTTAGTATTTACTGTTTTAAAGTTTCACATGACACTTTAATTCTCTTCAATAACCACATGTATCGCTCCATTTTCCAGTTTTACAATATAGTCATTAGTTTTTATAAGATATCATAGGAATATACCTACAAAAGTATAATATTATCTATAGCGCACGCATAAAAGAATACAATATAGTATTGTGAAATATATTATAAATAAGAGGTCTGGAAAACACAATTAATATATAGATGTTCTCCTTTCCATTTACACCACTTCGATTCGCTTGAGTAGGTAAAAAATGCTCATACGTTTTGTGCGGATATGTAGGCATGGCTATAGAATATGAATAGTAAGGAAAATAAAACTAATATTAACATCATAATATATGATACGGACCTATGTAATTATATTTTATTATATAATATACGTACCTACAGAGTGGTTTAAAGGGATATACGCGGTTACATGCGTCAGTTCGCTAATTTAGTGCAAATATACGCGTAGGTAGTAAAAGTATATAGTATAGGAAACGAGTATTATACGCGTATATAAAAACATCTGAGTGTATAATATACACACCAATTCAGAAGACTAAATATGTGAAAACCAATTAATTTCAAAGGTAATTTATACTTGAGTACAGCATTACAGCACCCACATATAATATAACATATCATAAACATTAATTCATAGTAAATCTTGCAAACCATGAGAATAGAAATGAATCATTTTTTTTTTTTTTAAGACCAATTATAATTATAACCATAATTTACCTGATAATTAATTTTTAAATTTATATTATTAACTCAATTAATAAATTATTAAGTTCACATACTATTATTAATTGCGTGTGATTTATTTTGATTATTAATTTATCAAAGATGTCAATAAATATTACACAAACAAATCTATTTTCAGTTATGGTGACTGAAATGAAAAATCACTGAAATATTGGAGTGTAATGTATATACACATATTATTTCATTCTTTTTATTGACTGTGCAACTTTATTATTAGTAAATACATTTATTGTACATTTTTGTAAAAAGTGATAGAAAATATATACTTAAAATACGGACAAACTTAATATAAACCAGATGAAATTTCCATTTGAAACTTCAAAGGAAACCCAAAAGAAAATTCGCATTTCTGAAATAAAAGTGTGCGATATTTATTTATACATTTATCTTATTTTGAATACAAAAGTATATGAAATTAGACTGTGACTTTTTTTTTGACAAGTGCATGTGGTAATAAAAATTGCTGGCCATCTCAGTGATGATGTCAAAATTTAACACTTAACTGCATTTTATGTCACTGTCAGCATTATTTGAAAAAAATCTAGTGAAACTATAAACCTTGCTTAAGAGTTGGGAATTTAATAATATGAATAATGAATATACACTAATATAGAATAACGACATTGCAGTAAACACATTTTTAAACTAGTTTTCTATATAATATCCACATACTATAAGCTTTGAGCATCCAAAAATGACTTATAAATTATAATAATAGTTATTACTATAGCAAGACATAGTTTATCTAGTAGTATCGAGAAAATGTATTTTCCTATTCAAGTTTAAATTACTGATGAACCGTTGTGAATCTCTTTGTCATTTATACGTTTCAAAATGAAATATCTTAAATTTAATAATTTATAAAGGAGTAGGTATTATTACTATTATTAGATCTGGATTTAAACTTTAACATATAATATTATAATATATATTCTTAATACATAATATAATACCAGTCGAACGTCTGTGCCTTATGGATGTAAAGGATACATTAAGGATACTGTTAGCGCTTTATAAGTCAGTAAAATATAGTAAGAATTGAATTATTAAGTTTCACTAAATATTTTTATTTGTTATAATATTGTCTTCGTAGTGTAATAGGTATATCGTTTTATATCGTATTATAAAAGTCATTTGAAATTTGGCACGCTCTAACGGTATCCGTAGGTCCGTCGTCTATACAAAACGTCGTATAATGCACTAACACACAACACGGTACCGCATGCAATCGCGTGTCTTAAAACTATCGGAAATCGAATCTCTGAAATTACCTGGATCGTCCTGGTCCAGCTGATCTTCACGTTCCTCTTTACTGTCGTTGTCTTCGGTATAAGCTAAGTCGTCACCGTCACCGTTGTCATCACCGTCGTCACCACCCGCGGAATCATAACTCTGTTCCACCGGATTGTCGCCCGAACGAATTTGACGATCCCGCACCGCCGACGAAAACGATGAAGGCATCTGTGGCAGTCCCTCTCTATCGACGGACGCCGATCCCAGACTCCGGACGCCGCCGGTATCGAGTGCGAATGACGCGATCAGTAACCCGATGCAGCAGAAACCAATCGTCGCATACGTCGTCATAATAATGAATAATATATATTATATAACTAAACGTGTCCGCGTATGTGATGATGGCGATATATCGTTTTATTTCGGCTTCGTGTACTCGTCGATGCGTGAATCTATAATCAATAACAAATATGGGACGGGGTGAGATTATGTGTATTATATATAATATATGTGTATATATGTGGGTGCGGGGTGCGCGCACGGGTGGAAAAATAAGAAGAAAAAAATTGTTTATAACGCAATAATAACCTGATTTTTATCGGCTAAACAACCGTTTTTTGGCCACTCGCCAACACTGCCGTCGTCCGCGTCGCCGCCGTCATTACGATATATACTGTGTATATATGACTCGTCCCCTCGAACCCCCGTTAATCCCTTTCATCCCCCGACCGTGCCCGTGGGTCCTACACTGTACATAAAGCTAGGTAGACGCGATTGTCGCGCGCGCCGGCAGGCAGGTCATTAGTGGCGCGACGGTGCACGGTCGACGCATAGTACGAACGTTTAGACCGGACATTGCCGCTGCTGCGGCTCGCAAAGGATATGAGAATGGAGCGACGTATGCGCAACACTTCCGTATTAAACCGCTCACTCTGACGCTATCGGGCTCTCGTTTGTACGCGAGCACACGCACACACATAAATACGTATACTAAAGCCTGCAGTGTAATGCATTACTCCGTTTGTTTATGTTTGCGGACGAAAAATGTATAGATACGGCCGCAGCGACATGGCGTGTACATCACATACACAAATACTATATATATATATATATATGTATTATGTATACGATATGATATAAATATATTTATCGTGTTGCGGTGCTACAATATAATATACAGGATGATTCACCGAGCGTGTCTACCCTTGTTTTTGCTTCTATA
>VUJU01001330.1:0-60611 GCA_009835225.1 Aphis craccivora | reverse complement strand
ATATATATATATTAGTTTTGTAATGATGTATTTTTTGTATGATTTGCAACTCCTTTTGTAGCAGTAAAAAATGAAAACGGGTTTATATTTTGGAAATTTTATTTAATTTCAAGAATCTTTAAAAGTTACTAAAAAAAAATATTAAAAACTTATTGAAAAACTAAAAAATAACCATTTTGTTTTATATTTGTTGTAATTTAATTAATAACCATGGAGTCTTTATACCAGTGTCGTTTCCATGCATACCACTAGTTATATCGCCTGCATCTTCAGGTATATCATACTGTATAATTTACAAACTATATAATATATATATATAAATAAAATCAATACATCTTACTACTGTTTAAAATATTAATACAATATAGTGTTTTAGCTATCTACAGAAAATGTTCTCATCTATTGTAAAAATAGGATTGCTTAACTCAACCATATAGAAGTTTTAGGGTTCTTAAATCTCATAAAAAAATATTTTTTTTTAGCCAAAAATAACGAGTGTGTGTACCGTTCCTTTAATGATTTTATTTTCCATTCAACTTAATACTAATGTTTTTAGAATGAAAGTATAATATATTCTTCAATGACTTATCAAAACTTTTTGATAAGACAACTAAATGTGACTTTTACCTTCAAAGCGTTTTACTGTGGTCTATTTTAATGTAATAGAGTTATAAAACTCTTACTGTAAAAAATTAATGTATCAACATTTATATTATTACTGCCACTTCACTCGTGTGATATTATGTTGAATGTATAAATTATAATATACCATTTGGGAAAACTTGAAAAGATTTTCTTCTCAACTTTGTTTCGTTTTATATAGAAAAATGCACACAATGGAATTGCCACGGGACAAAGATGGCGTATTTTAATACCAGCAAAGTTTAAAAGACGTTTATTAAATCATTTTGGTTACTTTAAGGCACAAAAGTAATTTCTTTACCAAGGCAAGTGAAATTTTTAGTTCTATGTATCAGTGTAAAAATATTTTATATTTACTATTTTTTTCTTTGTATGTTTATACTCAAATAAAAATTCATTAAAAAAAAAAAAAAAATCATTATACTTACAGAATTTAATTGTTTTTGGCAAGTTGTACCTAAATATATAATAATTATTATTTTTTTATTTTGTATAATAATTTAGAATAGGTATATTTCCATTTATACTTTATTTATTTATATTTATTAGGTGGTTGTTACCTATGATAATATTATTATAAATTTGAAATATACTATTGCTTATTCGATCGTGTTTTATTATTTATTTTGTCCAGTAGGAATATTTTGTATGAAATAGTTATTAATTCACCGTATTATATTATTGTAGATAATAGAGAATACATTAAAAGATATGTAAGTATTACTAGTACACATGAACTAAGATTAATCTTAGTTTATGCTAGTACATAATATATATATGAAATCAAGCCACATAGATCAATACGACATAATTATCCATGGAAAACTGAAATAAATATTTTTAGGAAAAAATAAACACATGACATGCAACAATTAATATCACGCAATGTTTTTAAAATAATAAAAATATTACAATGAATAATCAATCATTAATTTATTATCGGAGTTATACATAACACGATTATTCAATAAATTGTAATAATACTAATAAATAAATGTCCTTGCTTTAGTATTATCATGTATTATTCTAGACAGCAGAGTTATGTCTTTATATTTTAATTATACTATCATATTATATTTCATGTGGTATGGTATATATTGGTATATATAATAATATATATATTTAAATTTAGAATGTGCTGCCTTTTCATCAAATTTGCCTAATTGTTAGTCAATTATAATTTTTATTTGTTTGGTACGTAGATAATGCGGTGTCCTTTGAAAATACACAACAGACTTTTTTATGATTTATTATAATTTCCGAGGGTTATTTTTTGACATAACGTTGTAATAATTATTGTACCTAAAAGTAATGTGTTTATTATGATTTATGTCAGTTATTATAGTTTAATTTTTTTAGTTCATTATTTAACCAATACTTACAATTAGTTACACATTTGAAAAAATGTAGGATTTTTAAAATGTGTTGTGTTCAACTGCGTGCAGGTTATCAAATTATAAATAATTAAAATATATTGATCAAAAAAATGTATTGACAGATGACAGATACCTATTATTATATCGTATGTATTTTTGTGCTGATAACTGCGTTCGTTAATAAAAACATGTTTTCAAAAATGCATGATATCATATAATAGCATCAGGATATTACAAATTATAAATATTCTGAAACGAAATATTGTGCAATCATAATTTGTGTGTGGCTAAAGCAATGTCGTCTCGTTGCCATTTTGTATGATACATTGCATTATTGTGATTTGTGTTAGTGTAAAAATATTATAATAATATAATATTATTTTGCGATAGAGAAACAGAAGAATAAATATACAATTGTATTATTACTTTAAAAGTAAAGTAGTAATTTTATAACTTTATTTTGGAACGGTATAGAAAAATAAAATCATGTATTCTTTTATATTTTATATTATACCTACTCTAGAGTTTTAATTTTATATCAATCATCATAATACAGTTTTTAGCGAATGCGAAAGTATTCGTTACAAATTTACATTTCTATTAATTCAATATCATATTATGTGCCTTGAGCATAAACGTGATACTACAGTGTATCACACAGTGGCATAGTCAAGAATTAACCGATGGGGGGGGGGGTTAATGACCTTGTTTTTGCTCACCTCTAAAATATACTCGTATTGCCCAAGAGCGGTAAAATGGTGAGTTGTACGCTATTTGAATAATACATTTCATACATAAGTATAACAGTTAACAAAACTATAAATTAATATACATTATAATTACAATTTTTTTTAAAGCCAAGGGGGGGGGGTTGTTGAACACCCAAAACCTCCTCTGGATACGCCACTGGTATCACATATACGATTAAAATACGTAAACTATCGTGTAAGGTGTAACAATATGTTTAATTTAACTTATAAGTTCTTAAAAATAATAAAAAATATAATTATATTATGAGAATATATTCTTATATATAATATATAATGATTACCCGAGTAATGCTGCTGATTTTTGTTCTAAAAGTCAGAAACCTCATGATTTGGTGACTTGTGACGACTGTTCTCGAATATTAGGGGTAGTCGGGTTAGTTAGAAATTTTATATGATTTATAATATAACTGCATAGTTCCCAAGCTGCTCCTTTACATAAGCCTCCTCTTGCGGTGATTAACGGTGTACTCCAAGATGGTGTGTTTGTTTCAATATATTAATCGAATCGTAAATTACTATTGTGGTCGTAGACCGTAGATTGTATTAATGAGTACACAGAAAACATGTTTATTTATATCTATATATATACATAGATATATAATAAGTCGAACACAAACTTTGTCTCTAATGGGAATGTATCATCACCGAGCGTATAGAAATATAATAGTGTGTTTTCTCACATTACCTACTTGTTCCGAGTATGGTTTTTTAGCATAATAAATAATATTTTTGAAACATGGTCATGATAATTATATGCATAATGTAAATGTAACATGTAATCTCACTGTATTTATCGACGAATTTGAAATTATTGTTTAAGAGTAATTTAATTTAAAAGTCTATCATCTGTACTATCCAACTGACTTGATTCTCACTAGATGTTTATTTTGTGCCCTTGCATAATATTATAATTATTATAATTATATAACTACGTTTCATCACGCTTCTAATATAACGACTGCTATAAATAACGCTACAATAATATACTATTTAAATTGGGTTTTCTTAATATGCAAATAGATGTCGAAAAGTTAGAAAATATATAATATATTATACGAGTAATATTATATTATAACCGACGTCTTCACTGACAATATAGTAACTATGGACGTAAATGTATAACGACAGCCAGGCGCTGGCATTAATAATACCAATAATAATACTCGCGGTGTATAATAATAATAATATTAATATACGAAATAAAGTATGAACCGACTTAATATTTATATTATTTGACGAGATATATTTAGTGACGCAACGAAAAACACTACACGATACGTGAGTGGAATATATAAAATGTTCGTTATTTTTGTAGTGTATATTTAAATGATATTGTTTGCGCGGAAAAACATATTATTATTACTATCATATCGACAGTATATTAAAATGTCCATTAATTATTATTCAAGCCTACATTATTATAATAATAAAATTCAATATTGTTGCGATGACAACCGAAGGAAGGTTCCAGCGTAGGTACGTGAGCTAAACATTTTATGCAGCGGTCGGCGGTCGGCGCGCGGCTTGCGCGGGATTATACAACAGCATGAACGTATATAACATGTGTATGTGAGGGTATGTAATATGTGTATAGTTTATGCTATAGACGTATAGTGTCAAAACATATTCATTTAATTAACTCTCACCCATACTCCAATCTCCGAGGGTTATGCTCTGTATTTGTTTATGTTTTTCCCCGTATTTTTTACACCATGTAACATAATACTATCGTGTAGTCACTGTCATTTAATTAATTGAAAACCATAATGCGATATAGATACTCACAATTATTATTCTTGTCGTTTATGTAGATCTAACTTAACCTTGTGGAATATTTAAATAATGATAAAAAAAATAAACGATTTGTGAGTTGATGATATCTTTAATCGACGACGAATAATTATAATTATTTTATGTATTACAATAAAAATAAACCACCGAAATATGGTAACTCAATCACTCTTACTATCATCGTTGCAAATGTGACTACGTTTAGGTATAATAATTTTTTTTTAAATATTTTTTCCTAATTTAGTATTTTTAAGCCAGAAATTTTATCGATTGCATAACGTGTGCAGTATACATACATACCTACAACATCGCAGTAGTTTTATCATAATGCGCTACAATGCAGTTCAGATTTCTACTCATTCAATATACAAAAGGGCATATGCGCACACATACATACATCAGTATACACATCAGTGAGTGTTTTTTTAGAAAATACGAGTTGTTACAATTGTATTATGTTGATTATGACATAAATGTATGTTTATGTGTATAATGTTTAAGTCATATCTGTAATATAGTTATCAAAACTTTCACAACTAGAAATTTACATGACGTCTTGCAGGAAGTAGGAATATTCTATAGCATATATTATGTATTATATTATACTAATTATATATTATTATTACCTATTATTATTCAGTAATATTTTATGTGCCTTTTGTGTTTTTGTTCAATAGTGCACACTTCGATATAAGCTCGTCGTGATATTATATTATTTTTGCAATGTATGATTTGAGAGTTTGTGACATGAGTACAAAGTGTTCATGTGGTTATAGTGTTCAGGTATCTATGATCTATTATTATATGTCAATACCTCTCCATAATTTCCGGCTTAAGGATAATGTATTGCAGGAACTTAGTTTGCAAAATTAACTTTGAAAATTGTTACTTTTATAGAATTTAAACGATCCACGTACGTATTCCGATTTTGATAATTTTTTATTGTTCATTATAATTTAAGAAAATTTTGGTTTTTGCGTTACTGATAAACATCTAATTTAAAACGTTACTAAAAGTTTATTAACCACAGTAAAATAATATTCACGTTAAAGTTGTGTATGACTATTAAATTTTAGCCCACATTATAGGTAGATGTGAGTAGAATAAGAACAAGCTATTGTATACATGTGAATCGTATACAAGTACACAACAGTTGTGGTCTAACAACCATTACATTTTACATGAAAAGAAAACATACGTGGTGAGATACTCTGTATATATAGTTTACACATATATGATATTCTTTGGCGTGTGTTTAAATTTATCGTAAAATTATGTGTTCGTGCATGATAATATCAGATAATATTAAATAGGTACTATATGTATATAATATTGCATCTTAATGAATTCAAAATTGTATACATGCCGTATATTAAACCGTATATCAATGTGGATAGCGTCAAATCAGGATAAAACGACATGGATTCCTACAGGGATGAACTAAATTCGTAGCTGTATAAGGGAACCGCTGTAATGGAAAATTGATCTCATACGCTCGCGTATATGTGCCATAAGAAAACCGAAGAAAAATAATAGCGGTTAAGGATGCTGAAAATATAACTATATTTATACATACAGCATTATTGTCCAATTACAATTGGCTACATATAAATACGTTATCGTGTTTTACAAAAACCTTTTATTATACTTTAGTCACGTAATCTGCTATTTTGTCGATTGATTGTATGTGTTTTATGTTTGAAAATTAATTTAATTTTTCTCTTATTAAAGACTTATACGTGGTGTTTAAATGAACAGTATGATTGATTAAAAACTGTCGGGTGATATGAAATATATTTTTTTTTCAAAAATCAGCATATAATAAAATAAAGTAACTGCAATATTATATAGTTTCAAATATAAATGTTTAATAACAATAATTCATAGTCCAAATCGACGGTTTTCTAATTATGTTTTTTTTTTTTATAAATTGAACAACTGTAGCCAGTGGCTATCAATTATGTTAATAGACATTTCGTGTTTTAGATTCAATAAATAATTAATTTGTTTAAGAATGAAAAAAATCAGTCAATCTGTCGTTGACAGGTTTATCCATTAATTTGTATCTGAGAATATTTTAATCTTTTTACAGATATTATTTTGATTATCGATGTTTTAAAATCCAAACAAAAAATGTATTGGTTTTACAATGGTGTTTACCCATCTCTTTTTTTTGTATCTGTCACCATTTCTTGAAGTATTAAAAATGCTTCAATCTTCAATGTAGAAGGTAAGTTAATAGAAAAAAATGTAGTTCAATTAGTACTTTGGAGGAGTCAAAAGTAGAAAGGATGTTCCGGCAAGTGAGTATTGCTCTGCTGTGCAGTAGGTGTTGAATGGGCTATTGTAATGGATGTGTTTAATTTGAATTCAACGATATATCATTCTATGTAAAAAATATTTTTTAACAAAGAAAGTATGTTAGCCTAAGATATAAATATTGTATTAATATTAATAATATTACTATTATAGTAGATAATATTTATTTTTGCTAAAAATATTGCATTTTGCAATCCTATAATTACTATTGACGATGGTGTGCAATTAATAATAATATAAATACGTATACCATAGCTGTAATAGCTACAACTCTACAGCCATATATATGTGCAGATCGATGCATATATTGAACTTTCATAATTGCTAGAATAAGTTAGTATTAGTAACGTTTAATTTAATCGTGAAACAATATACAGAGTGTTCATTAAGTTTTAAATCAGTAGATTATATTCCCTATTTCTAAATATTAACGAATTTTGTACAATTTTGAACTTAAAATGTTTGTACGAAAAAAACATATCTATATATGCCTGTGTTGTTTTTTGATTAGTTTATATTAAAAACTTACGAGGAATCTTTTAATAAATTGTTTATCTTTTTTTATTAACCGAGAACATTTTTCTATCGACATTTATAGAAAAAACTCTCTATTTATTTTATATGCTAACATTTTGAGAAGATTTGTCAAATAAATAAATACATATGTTTATATTGTAGTTAAAATATAAAAATGTATACAATTTCAAACTTGAGTATAAAAAATATTATTCATAGGGGCTTGAAGACTTCTGTTGATTTATAAGTTAATTACATATATAAAATAGATATTTGTTTTTGACGTCAATTAGTTCAAATTAACGTACTAATAATATAATATTATAAATATAAACTAAATATTAAAATGTCCTTAATAGTAATGATATTTATAAATTAAAACTGTAACAACTTTAATAATTCACTGTAGCTCAAATAAAGTAATATTCTTTTATCTAATTAAATTTTGATTAAATCTTAATAATTTTATTTTGATATTCTATTAGTTCTATCCAGTTTTTAGAATCTATTCATGATTGTTTTTTTCTAGTAAGTATTAAATGTATTATTTTAAGTCTGTTCCATTCACTATATAAAATTATATCGTCTATCGTTAAATATATATGAAGTTCGACACTCTAGAACTTACAACTTATAATTTAGAGAGACATAGCATAATATTTGTTTGTATTGTATAGTAATTTATAATTATTTAAATGGATGGATAGAATTATTAGTAATGATGAAGTTTTAAAGTAATATTTGAAAAGAAATCAATATTGAGAAGTATACAAAAATACATACAAAAAAAGGTGAAATATATTGATAGGTATCTTATGATACGATGGGTTGATATGATAAATCTCAAAAGGAATAATAGATGAAAAAACTCATAGAGAAAAATCAAGATTGTAATACATAAACCAGATAATAGAATATCAAAGATATACTTCATATCAAGAGTTCAAGAGGACGGATAGTGATAGAAAAAGATAGAAATTTCTGAAAACCAATCATTAGATTGAATTATGTAAGAAGAATAATTCTTTAATGAGAATACAATATAACAGATAATAGATTTTAAAGAAATAATGATTTTGTAAACTATTTAGAAATTCATAAAAAGAATTACAATTTACAAGCCATGTAATTTTGGATGAAGTATCATCAGTTTAATCATCTTTTATGATTTTTGGAAAGTAAAATTATATAAAAAATTCAAACATTTTTACACACTTATACTCTTGTAGAGTTTTAGATTCGTCAAAATTTATCATATGATTCGATTGATTTTGAATTTAAATACGTAAATTCACTGAAAAATGAACTCAAATACAATAAGTCGTATTTCTACAAAACTCGATTAAATATTGATAAAAGATTTTTCAGTCGTATTTGTTGCATATCCGTTATACGTTATCGTGTGTAAATACGCAATATAAAATATACGTATAATAATATATTACAGCGGTAAACAAATTATATTTATTTTAAAATAAAATTTTTATTCAGATCAATTAATAGAAGTATTTTAATTTATAAAAACCATAAAAAACCAGATACCTATTCCTTGTTTGAACTTAATTAAAATGTGGTATTCACATAATATCAGCCGTGCATGAGTATTACAAATGTAGGTATAGCTTTCTGATAGCGTTTCACTTTCTATTAGTAAAATTATACATCGTTGTATAAAAGAACGTCTCACAAAAATAATTATTAAAATTAATTTAACCTATAAATAATCATATTAATTTGTGGTATTTTTTTGTGTACAATATTGGAATAAAAATCCATGCAAGTATAACGGTTTTAAAAATGAATATTATATTCTTTAAAAAAAATATTGATATTTGAGTTATTTTTATTTAAAACTATTGAATAACGTTATCAATTATATCATAATATCCATAGAAATATTAAAATTATTCAGTATATAAATAATCAATATGGATATAATAGAACCATAATTTCCCTATAATTATAGCTATACCTACAAAAAATGAAAATAATGAAATAAAAATGAAATTTGACCATTTTAAAACAAATTTGCTATATTCACATTGTAAACAAATTATGTCATAGGAACTTTTTACATTTCACGTTCCAATGAAATATATGTTATGTTAATTATTATGCATTGTTTAATCATGTAAATAACACTATTTTTTTGACTTTAAATCATTTTATTATGATATTCTGTATCTACGAGTATTAAAAAGAGAGTTTTGCATAAACAAACTCATAAAATTGTAAAAAATATTTAACATAAATCATAATAATACTGTTTTTATTATGTATAAAATAAAATATTATTCAAAATTGTATAATATTTGCTTAACTTACCTATTAGTATTTTAATTTCCAGAATTACTTTATTAACAATTAACAGTTTAATGTCAATCGTGAAATAAAATATAAATTATACTATATACATTGTTATATTTTAATGGACCATTAACAGCATCCCTTCGATAATAAATATTATTTGATATGCATGTAACGTTTATCTATTAATTGGACAGTACAAATTCTAACTATGGCCGTGTTGTATTGCGAAATTCTGTTAAATTTTGACTATTATTATTATCATATGTAAAATATTAGCAATCAACTATGCACTTTTTGTAAAATTATTTATATTTTTGATGTGTTATACGAATACATATATTATATATATATATACTTTGAACTATCTATTGTTAATTTAATTATGTTAATTTTCAGTTATTGTTATACAAAAGAATTCCAAAATCTTAGGTTGTTGTTAAAATGATCCCTATGTCTATTTTACCAAACGTTAAAAGTTTTTTTTATACTACAATTAAATTTCTTCTCAGGATAGTTATTCCAATATATTAACTGTTTTCAAAAAAAAAAAAAAATTATTCACATCAAAATGAAAATATTCACTCTGACTGCTTGCAAAACTACACAAATATATCTACTGTAGTGCTATATATGGCCATTTACGCATCATGGCAATTTTTTTGTTCTCACTTTTTTTTTTTTTAATGGTATCATAAATCGTGCAAAGTTTTTCCCCTAAAATGTTACGCGCTTTCTGGTGCTCTGAGGACCGTTGTCCTAATGAATCCACCGAACTTTTACGTGGGTGGATTTCACTTTTACATTAAACACGCCCGCACACACACACACACACACACACACACATACAACACACACATACACACACATACCCGAGAATATACACATGGAGTTTATTACGTAAATACAGTTAAAACACCCTCCTTTCCTTTTACTCTATCTAAACGAACAGGTATGACGACACCTACACCATGGGTTAATCGATAGCAGGTGAGCCAACACAACAGACGTGAATGGTCTCGCGGGAAATTTATTTCTCCTCCCCCCATAACTATACCTCGTTAATCTGTACCACACCACAAGTTGACTACGAAGTCTTCGAGTTCAATCCCTGTTCCCCGAATCATAAAACTAAAAATCCAAACAAGAAAAATAGAAAAAAATGAAGCCAACATAATAGGAAACATGAAAGTCTTGTAGATTTATTCTAGGTTTTAATTTATTAAACTAGGAATACACTAATAAATTGTATCAAATTTATATTTTATTATAATAATTTTTCCGTTTACTTAAAAATTTATAATTTAAGGAAATTTATTTTTTCATTTATTTTTATCGAGTTTATTCTGTTATTTTATCCTCATTGTTGCTCTATAGTAAATTATTATTACATCCTCTTAACGACTGTATCCACAGTAGCGTGCATTATTTATTCTTCTAGTTGTAGAACGGCTCGTTAACTACTAAAAAATTCATCCAATTCGCATACACTTTTATTGCAGACTTGCGTCGTCAAGTGTGTCGACGACAACAATATAGGAATTTTAACTATTAAATTATACTATTTCATTGTATTACATAATATTGTTGTTTCAAAGCAATGCATAAGGCCTCTTAAATCTTTAGGTCTCGGACACTGTAGTAACGGTGGTTTTTGACATAGCATAATAGGATTTAATGAATATTTTAAGTTTAAATATTAACAATTCGTACCATACACTGTCACTCTTGTCATAAACAGGCAGTATACCACGCTAGGTTGATTAGAGTATTAGACAATAATAATACGATATACCGTACAAATCGTTATTCAAAAAGCCAAATGTTTTGGATATGTTTGTACTGTATACTCGTGAGTTGTATATTATATACACACGGGAAATCATTTGCTAATTAGACGAGACGCGTTGTTTCGCAGTGTCCGTTTGACAGGGGTCATTACGTGGTCAGAGGTTGTGTTGAGTTCAAATGCACTAAATGCGTGTGGCAAGTTCGTCAGTGGGTAGTGAGGAGATCGGAGTTTCGGAAAAACACGTGCCATGCATAGGGACTGAATACAGCAGTAGTGGCGCATTTTTGCGGTTGTCTGGCACGCGCAGATAGTCATTGACTGGTGATTTAATTAATTTAATTACGATAAAATTTACAACTTATTAGGTATTTTGAACTCAAGTTATTGTTCCATGCTGTAAATATCCTAGAACATTGTCTAAAATATTATTTTTTCAATACGGTTTTAAGTTTTGTCGTTTTCGCGGGATGGAAACCATGAAAAATGGTTTCCTAGCAATCCACTGGTAATTGAATAAACGAATAGAAAGGTAACCTTAGTGGAGTAGTTATGATTTTGTTCTGGGGGGGGGATATAAATTTATTGGTTAAACATAAAGTGGGGAACTCAATTAGTCAATGCATTAAACATTAAAAAAAGGCTCTGAGGGGATCTATTTCCATACCCCCCTCCATAACTACGCCACTGGAAAGGTTTCAATAAACTCCAACAAGTTTCTATAAGCGTTCAACAAGTCTACTAGGACATTGTAGGAGGGTTTTAATAAAAATGTAATACTACAAATTTGAAGTTTGCAGTACACAATGTATTGCTGGATAGATAATAACAAGGGCTTAAATAAGTTTCCAAAAATCTCTAAAAAGTTTAAATATTGTTATTTAAGTTCTAGAAAATTTTACTAACATTATAGTTTGTAGTGTCAACTTCGTAACTCTCGTTATCAGTTCGCCAAGAGTTCAGTTAAGTGTTTTATTTATCAATTTAAAAAGTGCTGGTTCAGAGTGTTGCTCGATTTGCTGAATTAATCAAAAATATACATCTACTATAATAGGTAATTATAGAATAATTGATTATATTTATGAAAAAAAAAAAATATATTTTACTGGAAAAAAATAATTTCTTATTAAATATTAAATAATAAGCTTAAAAAAAAATGGGGGTAAAATGTTCTGCAATGCCAAAAACAGTCGGGGGGAAAATGTCTGGGGGGTAATTGTCCGTCATTCGTTTTATCTATATCCATCTAACACTGACATAACGATTTTCGATTAAATTATTTTTACATGACCGTTACGAGTGCATAATATATTTTAATAATATACTATTGTGCAGGGTGTCAAAATTCTTGATGTGAATTCCGACTTATAACCAACTTATTATTAAAATTCAACATTAATGAATTATTAGAGTGATGCAATGTATTGACATTTCGATGATATGAGCATTACATAAGCTTATATATCACAATTAATCTATTATAACTATGTTGATGGATTGTTGAAGTTTAGAGTAGGTAATAAAGATATAGTTTTAGAATGTGCATCAGTCATTTATCATAGATTACTTTTTAGATTTTATCGTAATCAATTTATATTTTGCATAGCATAATTTTGCTTTAGTTTGAGTGCTCAAATTTCGAAAAATTGCTTCCTAAAGCTGCGACAAGAAAAACGTAAAAATTTTTTCTAATTTGAGTAATTTACTTTATTTCCATCAAATATTTCTTTTTTATACCATGAGTATAGAATATTGAATTAAGGTACAAATTATCAAGATAAAATATTTCAATCACACTATTATTAAACTTCTAAAAATGTTGTAAGATCAGAATACGAATTTTTAATACTGAGTTTATCGCTATTAAGTGCTAATCACTAATGTAACTAAATATATATATTTAAAATAGTTTACAAAATCAATAACTATTATAGATACTATTTTCAATCTCTTTGGTATACTCGTATACATCTATGACGGTGATTTTACTTGGGAACGTCATGTAATACAGCATTATTATATTATTATTGTGGTTGTCAGTAGTATAAACTATAGAGCCTTTATAATAAGATAGTGGCCAACTCGGTAAACGTTTTCTATTGGTGGGTACCATTTTTCGTTTAAAATGTTCAAATCATATAGACATAGTTATTCAAATCCATAGATTACCTATTATAGACGTATAAATACTAGTAATAATTTGGACTAAAAATTGCTGCTATCACAGCAGTTGGCCACTCTCTTATTGCACAGGCTCTCTATTATAAACAAAGTTAAGTGCATATTTGGTAGGACGAAAGATAAAAGCCCTGTTTTAGTTTTTAGATGATAACACATTGTTAACATAACAATATAATATGCTTTTTTTTTTTAAAGTAGAATTTGTTTAGAAATGGAAATGCCTTTTTTTATACTAACTGTAATGATATAATTTGATATTTGTGTGTTTAATTCTGAATAAAAAAAACTATTTGGTAACATAGATTACATATAAAACAGAAATAATTTATAAAAACAATTATTTTATTGTGTAAGAATAACACATTTTATCCGAATGTCTTATTATATTTGATATTTTATTTTCCAAATGATGCAATTCAATTGTTTTGCCTTAATAAAAATGTATCAATTTCAAAGGCAAAATCTATAAAACTATATGACAGAGAAACAACTTAGTTTAATAATGCACTAATTCATTTTTTGAGATCATCAAAGTAATCTCTGTATATAAAGCCGACTGACACACTATTTTAATGTAACTAATAAAATTTACAAATATTATTACATGTTTGTCAACTATAATCTGATGAATCGTGATTGATATATTTATTAGGGATATTGATGTTATTTTTACAATTTACAATTACAATATTTTTTCACAATTTTTACAAGTATTACATTATTAAAAACAGTCACTCAAAACCTTTTATGAGCTGTAATTCTGTATTATGTACTAATCACCAATATTTTAGAACAAAGTTTCTCAACCTGGAGCCGCGTGCCAAAAGTCACTGAATATTTTAGTTTGATGACCTTGGATTGAAATGGCATGTTTAGGAGATGAAATAGATTACTGTAAAACAAATATCAAATGTTAAATAATATATATAAATATAATTTGTAAGCTAACGATAAAATTGTTTCAAATAATATCTAATATAATAAGTCTGCACTCTGTAAGCAAAAGCTTGTGTTAGAGATAGGTAAGATATTCTTAAATTAAAATTAAATTAAATAGTAACATATTAATGATAAAATTAATGACGGAGTTTAACATCTAAAAGATGACATTATAATGTATATTAGTCATTAGGTATATATATTATATTGCTGTGCATTTTATTTATTTTTTTCAAATAATATTAATTTGTCAAACAATTATAAATCTATGATAGGTATTCGTCTATTTTTTTTCTTTTAATTAAGTGCTTGAAATAAATAAATGAGCTAAAATCGTTATTGTTTATTTATTTATATATACTGTATAGGTATATCTATGATCACCTGTACAGAAATGTTATTACTAAACTGTTTATATAAATTAATAAAATTACTAAAACTATTTCCGAGTCCATAGCAATATCGAGTATTTTCTTTAGGTTTGTGAATGCGTAATACCATACTTTTTTAAGATTCTAACTATATATTTTTTTTATGTCCATATCAATTTTTTTTAATTTCTGCAGGAATTTACTGTATGATAAATGGAGTTATTTAGAAAAAACGTTTTGTTTTTGGTATATTTAAGATATTATTGTATCGAAAGTTTAAACTAAAAAAAAATAAGCCGTGATACATATTAAACTATTTATTCCCAACATACCCTTAAATCAAAACATGAAAGTTGCAATATTGTTCAAAAATAACTAAATAATAAAATATAAACATAGTTTTTGTAGCATAAGTAATTATTTTTAAGCCTGTCCTATTAGATAAAAGTTTACACTTATTTTATACAAGATACAAATACCTATACAATGCATTAAATTTGTACAACCTGTCACTGTACAACAGTGTTTTGTACTGTATAGTCTTTATGTAGTTTTAACGAATCTTTACGACTTTATCCCGTAACATAATGCAACGAAAATACATAAATTATATAATTTATGTGCTCTATTCCATCTATCTCATCGTAATAATTTACAATACTTGTTTGAAATTACCTAATGCACTTAAATATATTTTACTTGTATTATGCACCGGAAGTATAAGTTAAACTTTATATGACTCCAAAAACTTTTGACTATTATAGTACATATAATATGTCTATATTACATTATTATAGCATTCATTTTCAGATTATTTTATCGTACAAATGTAAAATTATTTTATGCGTAATATTAATATTACTATTGCGACAATGGTTTGCTATGAATCAGTATAATACTGTATGATTTTTGTGGTTTTGCCTTGTGTACCATATTATGACTTATTGACTTCACAAGAATGTTTAGTAAATCGATAAGTTTTTTTTATCTAACATTACATAATAATATAGTTTAAAATATATTATCAATTTCTGTTATTTTAATATAAAATATATTATTACCATGTTTAAACACATTACACACTAAAACAACAAGAGTTAACAATGATGAACCGGGGCTGGCACTATAGCTTTTAGGTTATACAGTATTGTACGAAGAAAAAATATTGTATTATATTATCTTGTTAATAATAATGTTATTCTTCAAAGAGTTCTAAAATATAATATATGTATTTAGATTTTTATTTTTCAGTGGATGAAGTGTCAATAGTGAATAACCATTGGCGAATATAAAATACTAGCTAAATCATTTGAAGTTGCTATCTGAAAACTTATGCACATGTGTATTACTACGGTCCGTAAATAGGACGATATAGAAAATACATTGTCTTGCACTAAAATAAAGAGTATAAAACTAAATTGTTATGGTAGTTTCTTCAAAACCAACAGCAATAGAGCAAAATGATTATTAGTATTACTAATATATTTTTTTTATACGATTTGTTTTTTTTTTTATTTTATCCAGTTTTGAAATTGGAACATGAATTATTTTTCGTCACGGGAGTGATATAATTACATATTCTTATTTGTTGAAAAAATGTTTGATACACGAACACACACGCCTATGTATATATATGTATATAATATGATATGATTTATGTGTATATGTCGTTATTTTAAAATATTCTTTTTATAAGAAAAAAAAATGTTTAACTGCATCATTTTTTTATTCATATATATCTGCTACAGTCAAATTTAAAACTACAGGCCTATATTATAGTCCTAGGTAGTATATAGGTATGGTATACTTATAAAATTCCATTTTCAGTGTTTAGGGTACATTGTTATTGTATTAGACAAATAGATGTGTGCGCGTGTAATACGCAGTATGTTATATGTGTAAGAAATCGTTTCAAAAATTGGCTTATTATACTTTCACACGCATAACCAGACTATATACCTATATTTTTTTTTATCATTTGCACTCTCACGCATATTACATGAATATATACTAACTTGATTCCAAAAGTCGTATAATAAGAATATCTCGATCTACCACGGAATATGATATTGTTCTGTCGTTTTTCGCATCATAGTTGCAGTGAGGAAATTCTGTTAGACGCTTGGAAAAGCTATTTCAGTTGTATATTTGATATAAAATATTATAATTTTAAATTGATTATCAAAGTTGAGTGCTCGTTACTAGAAGAAAATTTCTGTTTAGAAACTTTATACCTTTGGTACGAACGACGACGAAAAAAAAACACAATTGAGTGATAATTATTATACCTGAAATCCACTGAACCAAATTGAATATGGAATTATGATAATTAAATGAGATTTCGAGTATAAAACGTAAATTATATTATGTTGGATAAAAGTCTGATCGATTGGTGAAAACTATATTCATGCGATTTGCACAGTCTCTTAGTTGTAAGGACTTACTTACGCGTGCGTGCGTGTGGTGTGATTGCCGCTGACGCAAGTGATACACAATATTATAATGTATTATTCATGTTTGGAGGCTTCAATAATGTAAATATCTCACGAATATTCTGTATATTATACATGATGCGCGGTGGTGTTAAACAAATATTCTGTGTGACGGACCGACGAGCTGTCGAAATTATACGGGTAAAACTTCCAGGGAGAGACGATGCGGCAGTGGTCTTCCGAGAGCTGTCGTCAAAGTGAAGTCTGTTTACAGCCAACGAGTGACATGTTGAAAATAGATAGATTGCGTTTTTTATTTGTCTCTTGTCCCTACCTTCTTCTCTCTGCATTCGATAACCCGGTAAAAAGTTACGATATATAGTGAAATTCCATGTTGCAAATCCTTAATCTATTCATCACGTGTTGTACGTATATACATATAATATGTAGTATGTGTGAGTATATATAGTTTGGCATATTAAAGGACAAGTGGTGGCACATAGTTTCTCGGCAAACTGTCAACCAGCCTATAAAAATTTCCATGGGGAAACAGCTATATCTGATGATAACCCTCGTCGTCCTTTTGTCCGACAAATTCCTCCGGAAAAAGACCACCTCAATATAGCATAAATATATTATTATGATGTTTTATGCAAATCGTTATGTTTTTAACAATATATATTGATATTATAAGGACTGTTCAATACATTAATATGTCTTTTTTCGTTTGATATCGTTTGTTAGCGTATCATAATCGATCCAGATCTTTGTAAAATGTAAATCGAATAATCTTAAGAGTAAAAGTAGCTGTTGTTTTATATTAAATAGTATAAATTTATGATAATGTTCTATATACAGTTAATTTATTTATTTAATTCCATACATATAAATATTGGGCCCACTGAAAAAACTCGTGTAGGGGCAAAGAAGTTGAAAAATATCGTTACATTAAAATTACAGGTAATTATATGTATGAAAAAAGAAAAATTAAATTTTTTTTTTTTTAAATATATAATCATAATACTCTTTAAAAATGTTTAAATTAAAATCAGCTAAAAAATTTAATTATAGTGTACTGACAATTACTATGAATTATAAAAGTATTTCATCATGAGACTCCAATAGCCATTGCAATATTCTATTTTTAAATGAATTAATTGGAACGGTTATTATTTCAGATGGTAGTTTTTTACATAATTTGGTACCGATAACTTCAAAATGTCTATTAGATGTGGTTTTTTTTAATTAAAAAGTTGTTGTTTGCGTATCTTGTGTTGATACCATTTATAATAGGTTGTAATAAATTATGACTTTTGATATTTAACTCTGTTTATAGTTCTGCGATAGCGGTCATCGGGTACGTACGTGTATTGGTGCTCCTGTGTGCTATTAATTATTTTTATTCTTTTTTTTTCGATTAATTATTCACTTACAATTACGGTAAGGTTTAATTAGATTAGGTTAGGTTAGAAATGCGTTAGTCGTCTAGTGTTTGTTTGTTATTTAAGCTAAAATAATTTCAAATGCGTAATTTACGCTTATTTAGTTTTACTCGGACGGTATAATATCACGTTAACCGCAGTCAAATTTTCATTACGGTGCCCGCCACGGCGCGTTGAGATTCTTATAGTCGTTCTTATTGCGTTGTTCGCTATCGTGTGAATAATAATAATAATAATATATATATATATATATATTTATACAAAAACTTACATCATAATGACTGGAAATAATAATCAAAGGAACAATAATAATAATAGATTGGTATTCACCCATTAAAATGGTTAATAACAGTGCATCAACTCGATCGAATCCAAATGACACTTCAAATAATGGAAACTGGACCGTTCAGACTAATAAAAGAAATCTCTCAAGCTCATCAGCTCCAAACTCAACCAAAACACCAAGCAAGCCAACCAAAAAAAAAAAAAATATATTTGCAACAGCTAATCGATTTGATGTTCTCAGCCAACCTGATAACGATAATGACAAAATTAACGATAATCATAACACTTGTTAGTCACTCAACGACGCAAGAAACCTCATTTAAACAATGCTTTTCTATCTCATAATTCTAGATTAAAGATACATAATGTACAAACTAGCCACCCAACAAATGATACCCCACCAAACACTACTCGTTCCTACGCTCAGGCTACCTCTGGCCAACACTCAAATCATCTTCTTCTCTCCTCAAAACCTAACATGAATATAGTAATGACTTATTTTCTAGAAGAATTTAAATCTCTGTTAAATCCACTAATAACACTACTTACTAAAGTAATTTCCTCGCTGTCGGATAAAAAAAAATCACTAATTCTGCTACTAATAATTCTCTACTTATTTTAATATTTAATGCTAATGGATTAATAAATCATGTATTGGAACTTCAATCAGTTCTATACAATAAACGTATTGATATAGCCTTAATAACCGAAACCTATTTCACCCAATACTCGTACATACATATTCCTGGTTATAAGCTCCATAAAGTCAATCGTCCAGACAATACAGCGCATGGTGGTGTAGCAATCTTAGTAAAAGCTACTTTAATATATCAATCCCTCCCAAAGTTCTGCGAAGATTTTCTCCAATCTTGTGCTATACAAATCTATCAAAATAACAGTTGCTGTAATTTATTCACCTCCAAAACATAATGTTTCTCATGCGAACTTTTTCAATACAATAAACAACAACTTTATTATAGGTGGAGATTATAATGCGAAGTATCAGAGTTAGGGTTGTCGGGTGAACAATCCCCGTGGAAACATTCTATTTAATTTAATAATTTCTAAAAAATTCAAGATACTTGTTCCCTCAGGTCCTACTTATTGGCCATTAACCCCCCCATAAAAATCCAGATATATTGGATGTCTTCGTAACAAAAACCCCTTCAAATTTACACCTTGATATTAATGATATTCTAGATTTAAACTCGGACCACTCTTCGGTCATTCTCATCTTTAATGACTACCCTCAAATCAGTATTGTACCACCAAAGCTCTTTTACGCCTCTACTGACCGATACAAATATCATGACCTTGTGAATCAAAACTTACATTTAAATGTAAGATTAAAATCTAAGGATGATATAGATACAGCTGTAAATTACTGCACGAATGTTATTCAAACAGCAGCTTGGTCTTCCAACACACCTAAAAAACATGTACATAATAATAATACTAATTCGCTATCGATTAATATCCGTATCCTTATAGCTGAAAAGAGAAGAGCTCGAGCTATATACCAACGCACTCGTCTACCCTTTCACAAAAAAATATAGAATAAATTAGCCAACACTCTTAAAAAAGTCTTATTGAAAGTAAAAAATCGTTCTTTTGAAAACTTCCTGACTAATTTATCAATTGATAATGACAGTCTATGGAAAGCGACTAAGCTAGCACTCCATTATATAGTTACTACCCCACATATTAAAAGATCTGATGGAAGCTACGCTTCGTCAAACTCTCAGAAAGCCGAACTATTTAAAAACCACCTTTTTAATGTTTCCCAACCTAATTAAGATGTTTCACCTACTAACACAAATACGGTACTTAGGTATCTTGATTTACCCTTTCTAAATACTCCCCCAGTTAAACAATTTTCACCGAGCGATATTAAATTTACCATTCAAAAATACTGTCTCAAAAAGTCACCGGGCTTCGATTTAATAACTGCAGAAGTGGCTAGATGTCTACCTAAACACACAATCGTACTACTTACCCATATATTCAATGCCATACTCAGACTGTCGTACTTCCTACTCCTATGGAAGTTTTCTAAAATCATTCTATTCCCAAAGCCAAATTAGCCTCCAGACTTGGCAACATCGTATAGACCAATTAGTTTACTACCATTTTTCTTTAAAGTTTTAGAAAGACTAATATTGAAACAAATACTTCCCCTTATTAGTGAAAATAAAATTCTAACCAACTATCAATTTTGTTTCCGTGCTTAACACTCAACTATCCATCAAGCGCATCGATTAGTTGACTCAATTTCTTTTGCACTTGAAATTAAACTGTATTGTTCCTGTGTTTTTCTGGATATTCAACAGGCCTTTGACCGAGTATGGCACCAAGGACTTCTCTAAAAGCTAAAGAAATTTTTGCACTTATTATAATCTCCTTAATTCATATCAAATTGATCGCTTCTTTAAAGTTAATTTTAAATATGCATATTCTAATTGAGCTGTTATCAGTGCTGATGTTCCACAGGGAGGCATCCTTTCCTCAATTCTGTATAACATATTTGCTTCAGATCAACCAACCACACCCCACACAATGGTGGTATACTATGCTGATGATAAAGTTATTATATCTACAAACGAAGACCCCACTGTCACATTACATAATCTACAAAATCATCTTACCCTTATGGAGATTTGGTATAATAATTGGAGGATTAAGATCAATCAAACTAAATCAAATCACACAACCTTTACTCTTAAGCTCAAACATTATCCAGCCGTTACTCTCTTCGATACTCAAATTCCATCTCTCAGACTGAAAAATACCTCGGCCTAACCCTAGATCGTCGACTCACCTGGGCCCATCATACGCGTGTAAAAAGACTTCAACTAAATCTCCGACTTCATATGCTCAAATCTTTACTAGTGAATAACAAACACACAAACCTAAATACGAAACTTCTAATGTATAAATCCCTCATCAAACCCATTTGGACTTATGGTCTCCAACACTGGGGAAATGCTAAAAAGTCAAATTCAGGCTTTCCAAAACATTGCTTTAAGAAAACTAACAAACACCCCCTCATATGTTTCAAATCATACCCTCCACACTGATTTGAAAATTGAATCGTCAAAGAAGAAGAAATAATTTACTATAACAGATTCCACAATCGTTTAGCCTCTCATTCCAATCCTCTTATTAAAGCTCTCTCAACAAATGCTATTCCTGGAAATCCTCCTAGACGCTTAAAGCTCAAATGATGTAGAGATCTTTTAACATGGTTAAAAAAAATTTTATTTAAAATATTAATTCAAAATTAAAAGTGTCATCATTGGGTGGCTTCTTTTATCAAATTCTCATGTTACTTATTTAACCTATAGCTTATACTCTTATTGTATCTTTTAGGAACAGATTGTGTTACGTATTATCTATAAAGGCATGAGGGACAATACATGTTTTATCTAAATTTAGAAATAGATTATTTTTAGTTAATCATAATTAAATTCATTTAAGATCTAACTTTATTGTATTAAATATTTTACCCAGGAATCACCCAAACAATGTTCATAACAGTATCATCTACGTATTAAACTAGTTGACTTTTTAAAAGAAGTGAGTGAATACCGTTTATTTTTATAATGAAAATATGGGAGAGGTAACTGTTCCTAGTGGTACCCCATATTTTACAAGGCCTATCGAACTAATAGATTCATTTATTTTAATATATTGTTTTCAATTGCTCAGGTATGAAGAAAATAACTTTAAAAGGTGATTACGTAATCCTAATTTATTTAACTTGAGTAGTAGTATACTTTTATCAACAGTGTCAAATTCTTTCACAAGATCTAAATAAACTGTAGCATCTTACTATTATCTAATGATTTGTAAATAAATTGTGTGCTTTTCGCGATGGCTTGACCAGTTCATTTGCCTTTTTGGAAACCATATTGGAATTTATGAATAATATTGTTAGTTTCTTGATCAGTTATATGTATAACAACTATGTGTATAAAAAGTTTTTACCTAACCTAACCTGGAATATTAGTATGGGTTTATCCAAAATAGATTTCTTCGCGTTAAAATAAATATGATAAAAACAAAATTAGCA
Organism: Aphis craccivora; assembly: GCA_009835225.1. Classification (NCBI taxonomy): domain Eukaryota; kingdom Metazoa; phylum Arthropoda; class Insecta; order Hemiptera; family Aphididae; genus Aphis; species Aphis craccivora. The sequence goes on along the minus strand of VUJU01001330.1, from coordinate 37,379 downwards.
ATTAATTGTGGTTGCGTGGCCTCTAACAATTTAATTATTTCTAAACAGTTATATCAATTTGAAAAAAAAATAATACTTTTAAAAATGTGTAAAAATATTTGGTATTCGAATTATGGTGTTCTGAAAGTTTAGTTAGACAGCTGATATTTTCAAGTTCGATTTTTAAACAGTATTATATGCTTGAATGATTGATAGTTCAGTTTTAAATTTTAGAATTAAGTTCGAATTTTGAACCAAATCGAACCAAGGATCCGGTTCGGCTCTGTTCAAGAATCGAACAGTTTTATTCGTTGGTCACTGAAATGCACGATAAGCATAAAATCTTTAGCATGATGTATCGTACTGGCATTATTGACACAAGGCATGTAGATCGACGTTTATAATGTGTCCTATAGTTTGGTAAGATATACTGTTTTTAAGCGACTATAAATAGTGTTAAATCCTGCAGGCCATTCTTCAATATTTTCTTAAAACACATTTCTCTCGTCAACTATTTTCTCGGGAACCTTGTCTAATGGTCAAATAAACTTTAGTTCTATACGAAACTAGTATTGTCTTTTCAAAAATGTTTTTTTTTCTTACTTTTGATAGTTACTTACCTTTTTTTTCTAATATAGTCCGAAAATACATTTTCACTATTGTACTTTATTACTTTATTATTATGGTTTTATTTATATAATTTTTTTACAAAACCTTAATATCTATCAAACACTACTTCTTTTATTAGTTGTAACTATAGTTAAACCTGAAGAATTGCAATTTTCTAGAAACTGTTTTATGAAAAGAAAGATCAAAAAACATAAAGTACCATTGTGCCACAATTGAATTACTAACAATTTGTATTTTTATAAGTTTTATATATTTCGAAGTAACTATTATATATTTTGTGAAGCATAATAGTCAAACAAAGATTCTTCACATATAGTATATATTTAGGTATATATAAGTTACTTATATACATGTTTTATATTTTTTATCTGTATTTTTGTCATATAATGGCTGGTATTTTGTAAACTTTACTTAATACCTAGGTTATACTACAATTTAAAAAAGGCTTTTCAGTTTTGCGCAGATTTATACCTATATATTTTTAATTTTTAAGAGAAATACACAAACTGTAAAAAAATTACCCAATAATTATATGTGAAGTTAAAAAGAAAAAATACACGCGATATTTTGATTAAAAAGTTACTTTGTAATGCTTAGCTTGGAGGTTAAAAAGGAAGAGGGGAAAAAAACAAAAAAAAGATTGGAAAAGAAAAAAAAAGATGGCAAAAATTAAATTATCTTTACAATTTCTCCTTTTCAGTCAACGGCAAGAATTTTTAAGAAGCGTTAACAAATTTGATATTATGATGAGCGGGTTTTTATGGTTATTTAAAGGTGAGAAGAACTATTTGTAATAACAATGAAGATTCTTCATCAATTGTTTTGATATGCAAGTGAATCTGTGGATAGTTTTATTTGGAAGTTATAAAGGAACGTTAGTTAATTAACGAAGTGTGATATACTGCTAAGTTTGGATTTTGTTTAAATTTTATTATTTTAGATTTTGAACGAAGTGATGAATGTATTGATTTTACAATGAAGTGTGTTTTTTTTTTTTTGTGTCTGTGTACAACATAACCAGTCGAAATAATGCTCCAATTTCAAACTTTGGGGGTTATTTCCAATGTAAAAGTGAATATCCTTGGTGTATTATAGAGGTCAAAAGTAAAAATTTTCCAACAGTATTAAAAAAATCGAGAAAAACAAAAAAAAATTTATGGAAAAACGGGAATTTTTACGCAAACAAGTTTTCGATCAAATCGATGTTTTTGTATGGTTGTAATCCAATAAATAATTACTATAAATACTTGAAATTTTAACCAAATGTTTATGTCAGTGTTATCTATATACAGTTAAATTTTCAAACATATTTGACTTTTTTTGAGTAATTTATAGACCATAGAAATTTTGGATTTTTATGAGAATCTTTTGAAGTGTCGATAAAAAAAATTTGAAAATTTCATACTAGGTTCCTTATGAGTTGTTCTTATTGTAGCTAAAAAAAATTAAAAATCGTTAGTCACAATTTTTTTTTTTTAAGCGTTTATAGTTCAAATTTTTACAAAATCTGTAGCGAACGCTAAAAATCGCAAGTAATTTTGAAGTTGAAAAATCATGAAAATTTTTTGTGTTAATAACAAAGGATTAAAAATACAACATTAAGTTTTCTATAAGTCTTCCTTCAAGTATTTATAGAGAAAACTCGAAGCATCATTATAGGAAAAATTGTAAGTGCGTTTGAATTTCAAATTTTTACGAAATAGTGTAACGATAACGATTTATTCTGAAACGATTTTAAATATTTATTATTATTAAAAAGTATAAGTCTTAGATACTTGAAAATTTCAGCAGTTATTTAGATTGGTATTTTCTTTATATGGTTTAATTTTCAAAATATTTTGACTTTTTTGAGCTATTTATAGACAACTGAAATATTCAATTTTACAAAAAATTTTTTTTTTGAAGTGTTGATATAATTTTTTGGCCCAATCAAATTACTTGAAAATTTAATGCAAAGTTCCTCATACGTTATTCTTATAGTGATAAAAAAATTATAAGAATACATAGGAACATTTTTTTTTTATTTTCATTTGAAGTTCAAATATTGACGAAAATTTGTCAAATTCCTGAATATTTGCAAATTATTTTGTAGGTATAATTCATAAAATTTTTTGTATAAGTAGCTAAGAGTTGAAAACTTAATACAAGGTTTTTCATAAGTTTAGCTTACAATTATTATAAAAGAACTTAAATTTTGGTGTATTCAGGCCATTAAAGCATAAACCACCTTTTTCACTATCCACTGGAAATTATATTCTAGGCTGACATATCATCTTCGTTTAGAATCGTTTTTCGTATACAATGATAACTACTTATCATTGGATTCTAATTTAACATTCCTATAATATATAATAATGAACCCTATGGCACCTAATTTACAGCAGAGCGGTATCCACTTACATGCTTTTTTTCTATTACCATGTAATATATTATAAAGTTATAAATTTAATATTATTTTATAACTCTGAGAAATAATTCAGTAGGTACTATACTAAATATTATAATATTTTATTAGCATAATTTGTTCTGGTAATATATTCTACGAGAATATTTATTTAAAGTTTAACGTTTATTTTAACATTTAAATTAGTTATCATTTTTATTTTTTAGACATGAAATATAAAAAAAAAAATAGTAAAATTATTATCTTTATAAATTAGAAGCTTAATTTCTAACGATTATTATTTACGCTTTGTGTGAATTTAGAATATTTTTTGAAACTCAACCTGCAGGTTACAATTTGTGAATTATTAAATTTAAGATTATTATGTATTATAATTAGAACAATATATAATATTTTTTTTACATGTGCTTTGAATTTTATTATAGTATGTTTTTTGCGATGTTAACTTTATTTGTTTATCAAATTGTTATCTTATCTTTATTAAGTTTAAAAACTAAAAAATAATATTTTGATATTAATTAACTAATTTATAATTTTCGTGACATTTTTTGTATGTAAAATTTTATTAAGTTTAATAATTATTTTATACTAGGATACCTATTTATTTTATAATATTGTTTAGGTATTATTTTCATAGAAATATTCTATACTTTAAAGTAGTTTGTTCATTTTGTAATTGATTATAATAAATATCTTTTGTGAATTTTATTCTCTCATATAGCCAGGCATATCAATCATACTTTATTATTTGATATGTAATACATGTTTATAAATAAATTAAATTTTTTACTTTTATATGGTAAATACATATGTGAATGTATGCTTTTTTCATATATAAGTAGTATTCAATTTAAAAACTAATAACATTTAAAGTATAAAAATATTTAATGAAATTATTTACAAAAATATTTATTATATTGATAAATTGCTACTATTTTATAACTTCTTTAATGTACACTAATATGCTCATTGCTCGTATTAAATTAATATAAGTATTTAAGTCGCATTTAAATTTTAATACACCTATTTAAGTATATTGATGATTAAACCTCACTCGGTGATAAATGTCCAACTATATTAATATATATATATATATTTTTAAATAATAAAACACACATGCTGACAAATCATCTTCATTCGGAGTCGTTTTTCGTATACAATGATGATTACTATTGGATTCAAATTTAACACTCCTATAATATATTATAATGATCTACACGACACTTAATGTACAGCAGAGCGGTACCCACTTGCCCGCTTTTTTTTTCTAACTGCACCCCAGAGTTGTAGATCGTAAGATAGGATCTCATTATAATAAAAATTGAAGGAGGTAGAATCTCGAAGTTTAAATAGTAGACCAGATTTATATTTACCTAGTTAACAATAATAAATTATTTAGTACGTTATTTGATACGAATGACATAATTGTGCTTAAAATATACACATGTGCACATATATTATTTTTTTTGTATTTATCATTAAAAATAATCTAATATTTCATGTTTCAAATAATTATAAGTAAATTAATCAGACATTGGGTTTTATTAATTTATTATTATTTTAATATTTTTGACGCTTAAAAAATTTGGTCACTACATTAGATTATGGAAATGTTGATACGGAATAATAAAAATAATACTGTCAATATATTTAGCTGAATAATATCATCACGAGTGAGCATAGGATAAGTATTTAATGGTTTCTATAATTTATTGGAATATACTTTTTAAAACACATGGTGTACTTACGTGATGTAATTGATTTAAATCAAACAATGTTATTGTTATAACAGTGTTTATTCTTCCTTTTCCTCACTAATCATAATAATTTGGCGCTCATTTTGTGTTATTGTGTCTATTTCTTCTACACACTAAATGTATATGTATATATTTTACATAATTCACTCGGAAATAATAGTACAATACCTTATTTTGTATTATATAATAACACATTTTAACTATTCTATTATAATTACATACTCCCATTAAATTATAATTAATGAAACAATTTGAAATTATAAAATATGCAGACAATCTGATATATAACTGTTCTTGCACGAGGTATAAATAATGCATTTGTATAATTTACTACAATAGATTATATTTTGTCGACTTTATTATATATATGGACCTATACCAGGTTTGTAACTACTAACTACAGAAACTATATACATTTATATATGCCCTGGAAATTAACGACAGACCGTAGCAGAGCCATATATTAGTTATATCATGAACGATGAACATATTAAGACAATGCCTTTTTTTCTTGACTTTGTAATAATGCAAAAATAAAAGAAATAGAAAAAAATATAAATCATATTAAAAATATTATTATAGTATAAAATAAAGTATGTATATTGGGTTTAAATAGGTTCTCGGCAAACACAAGGGACACAAGTCTTGAATGAATGCCGTATATAATATGAGTTAATATAAGTTATTTTAAATTTCCCTAAATTTGCGCGACTACCTTCCTCCTGATCATCGAAGGGCTCTCGAGGTCGTAGTTCAAGAATGAATAAGTATACCGTTAATAAAATATATATTAATTATTAAATTATTAAATCTAATAAATAAAATATAATACCTATATAAAATTGTATGATTATATGGATATCGATGCGCATGCACCTTACCTTACTCGCAGCTGTCTGAATGTACAGTTGACGTAATAAGTATGATAGAAAAAGGTATTATTTTAAACACTCAGATTTAAATAAAGTAACACTGATAGATTTCAATTTAATAAAAAAGCAAACGGCTCAGTTGTCACTAACGGGATTTGGTGTGTGTGTCTTTTCTTGGTGCTCATGCACTCTGGTCGGTTGAAGTGGTGCTCGTGCACTGTACTCTACGAAAGGCGCTCCTGCACTTTTCGCTATGAAGGGTGCTCATGCACTGATGATAGGAGACGGTCTGGTCAAGCCCACCCGAGACATCGGTGGCCCCATCAAAGGTGTCGGCGTCTCCAAAGAAAATTGTCTTAGTCCTTGGCGACAGAGACTCTGACTGGACCATCCTCTGTCTCCGGCGGCACATTTTTATTGAATAAAAAATAAGAAATTTACAATCATGATATGTGAAAGTGAGCATATCATTATAACTTAAACTTGATTTTTTTCGATAAAATGTGTTTTAAATTAATAATTTCTGATTCACGTACTATACAAATATTATGAATAGGTTATTATGAAATTATTATATTATATTATATTAAAATCTCAAGTTTGAATATACGAAAAAAAAATGTGAATTTTTGACTACAGGATAATTTGTAAATTTCCCTTAATTTTGACTAATTTAATCGAAATTCTAATTTTAAACACTTATAAAAATATATTGTGAAATGTGTGTATGTATTTTGATTTTTTTTTATTGATTTATTAAAAACTTACAAGTATTTTTTTTTACTATAGACCATAATATATAAACATTCCTAAAAAACATATTGTAATTTGTAAAATCCAATACATTCGCTTCACTCAGAATCTAAAATTAATTTTAACAGTTTTTTTTTACAAATGTAAGGTATGCTGGTATGCTTGTTATTATGTACCTATAGGCCTTACAGATTTACCGTGAAATAATACGATATATCATATAAAAGTTTTTTAACGCATAATATGTGAACATCAATCTATGAATAATTACTAAAGATAAACGATAAATTTTCTTAAAATTTATCTACATGTTAACTTAAATAGACTGTGCAGTAATATCGTAATGCAGTGTTGTGCCAGTGAAAATTTTTCTTTTATGTAATTTCCGCTGTATTTTACCGACTTTGTCGTTGTATGCGTAATGTATATATTTTATATTCGTGTATTTTAAAGGGTTTTTATATCTTCTCATTCATGAAAAAATGAGAAATGTTTTATCTCGTTCTGCATACCAAACCTAGTGTTTATATAGGTACTTTATTATTACTTTATTTATATCATATTATGTATTATATATCATAATATATGTTTTTTCTATCAATTTAACTAGTGTTTCGTTATAATTAAGGGTATTTATATTTAACTCACATATAAATGTTGTTGCGCTGATATTTGATACAAATATATATGTAATATGTATAATATTTATTGCATATATCTGCAGTACGTTGTCTTCTGACAACTTTATTTTCACATTTTTTTTTCGAACATACCTACTTTTACTTTTATGTTTGGTGCTTTGTATTAGTTATGTTTTCAAAATCCAGTTAAAAGTCTATTCATTTTTCTCCTTTTTCATTCACTAATAATAATAATTATTATAATACCTAATAGTAGTTTAAACGAATTTTTGTTTAAGTTCATTGCACCAATAATAAGTTCATCATGATTAACATCACTCTAGTCATCTTTACCAAAAGTGCTGCAGCAGGGTAGAAACGCTTGTAAATAATTGGTTTGGTTTAACTATTTCTTATTGTTTTAATACCGACAGTGATTTTCAATTTTTTTCACATCGTCTCGCAATTCCATAAAGTCACCATACCTTTCTTTTATATACTCATATTATGTTTGCATAAGTTAGGTTAGGTTTAAAAGAAAATTTTCCCAGTCGATAATTTGAGTATAATTTAATATTTATTTTATCATCACGTATTTATTAATATATATATATATATATATATATATATATATAATAATATAATGGCGTACCAATTTACACACGAATCTAGGTTTGAAATTAATCAACAGTTCACATCAATGTATGTAATTATACAATTTGCTTGCTTTTTTTGTACTTATTATTATTTTTATAATTGGTTGATAAATAATAATTCTTGTTCAATATAAAGTATAATATTGTAATATTTAATAAAAACAATTTTATACGTGTATGATAAATTTATCATTATGTGTTTTGTAATCTTTGTCTATACTAACGGGTATATTTACTCCTATACGCAAGCACATATTTATACAGAATATCGCAGATTTAGATAAGTGGCTTTTCCTAAAATGTAATTCGTCCGGTCCTACATACCTAGTATGTATATTAATTTAAACCTCGAAAATCCAGTTACAGTGATAGCTGTATAATACTGTTAAACCAGAATATCGGTAAGGGTACTCATCTATATCATGTATAATATTGTACTACAAGGTATATACATATATATATATATATATATATATATATATATGACGGCAGTAGACAAATTACATATTATACACATTTCTACGTGCGTGGTATATTAACGATATTTATAGAAGTTCATCGTGTACATAATATTTGTAGGTATAGACTACTCGGTTTCAAAATGTATAAATATTATTATTTTACCTTAATTGCATGGTGTGTAATATAATACGAACGTACTTCATATCACAGTGTATTACGTTAAAACTTGATATTTGTTTTAATAATGATATAATGTCCGATCGAGAGACCACATGAGTAATGCCATACATAGTCATTATTAATAGGTATTGTATTGTCGTTTATGAATTTTACCATTCATATTATTTAGTTCTAACACTGTATACTGTATACTATTAATATAACAATGGACTATTTAATTGATTATTCACTTGAACAGTACTAATCATAGCATATGCAAATACTTAAATTTGATAGGTTATCTAAGACGTATTCTGCAAAAATGAAATTTCCTTTTTTCAAATAAGAATCACATTTTATGTTATAATTTAATAATATTTATACATATTTTTTACCATTTTGATATATTTTAGTCAACATTTGACTGAACGATTTTGATTTCTTAAAATATATGTGATTTAGATAACTTTCATTTAGTTTTTAATATAATATAATATAATACTTAATCTAGCTCCTAATATTATTATACTCGGATCATTTTTAAATTTCTAAATTTTATAAAATTGTGTCTTTTATTAGTTAGTAATAATTACTAAAATTGTCTAATTATTATACTCCTCATATTTTTTTAAACTTATTTAATAACTAAAAAACCGATTTGTTTAATTTAGAACACTTAGATACATCAACATCATAATAATAGTCACATAAAGTCAATTTAGTTAAATAAAATTCCAAATTGAGGTATTTGACAACTTATAATTATACAAACAAATAAATAAAAAAAATAATAAATAAATGTGTGTAAAAGTTCGTTAATGGTGTAATAAATCAAAACCTGGTCTTAAATTAATATTAATAATATTATATTTTACAATATACCTATTGATTATAATAATTTATAATAGTTATGTGTATCCATATTGCCTATACAACGCGCCGTTTTAATATATGTTATAAAAAAGAATGGATGATACAGCGTAATTTATATATAATGACAGAATATATTTTATTATTATTCTATATTTTAGATATTTATAAAATGTATATCTACAATGATAAATATTTTATCTGAATTATTCATTCACTAAAGCATGTCTTCTATATTTTATCTATTATATTAGAATAGCAGATATTAATATTATTGTAACGTTATATGCATAGTTTCACGGACGTTTCTGATAGTAATTTTTGTAATATTAAAACAAACATATATTTATATAATTAAATAACTAGTAATAAATATATCTACGTCATCCGAAATTCGATTTATATAAAATTAATAAATAAAATCACGATGATTTCACATGTCATATTTTATATATTAGGTCAAATTTTGTACCGTTTTCGTTGATTGCGTTTTTATATAACTACCAAAACAATCATCGATATAGCTGTTTTTCACTATATATTCTCAAGAGTTTTTCCTTTTATATTTCGTTTTATACTTTTATGTTTATATGTATTATATATTTGTACATACTAAACTGTTTATATGTATCTAAGTGTATACTATGTATAACACTAGCTATAGCTATTACAACTTATATGTATATAATTTCACTCGTCTAGGATTGAGTGTTAATTGGAACACGTTCTGAGATAGAGCTGACTCGTTCGAGAAACGACGCGAAAACTTTTCTTTTGATTTATACAGAGAATATTTGTTATATTTCAAATTTACTGAAAATATTACATAAGAAAACTCTTGCGTTGCAATACGCGCTTGCGCACACACACACATAACGATTGTAGAACTTTTTGAAATATTGAGACGTATAATTGTAAAGATAGTAGATTTACCCCCCCCCCCCCGATGTTTTTTTGACTTCGGATTTTATTAAGTTCTCCACTTCTATTAATATTTAAAACTTTTTGATTTTGCCAATGGATGTGCTGTTGGTGTTGACTTAAACTGTAAAATCATGATATGTCCTTACAAACCCCCGTCGTCATTTTATCCTCAGTATCATAATCATATATAATATATTTTTTGAGACTACACCTCGACGTTTGCCTTACTTAATAATTTAAATTTGTTTTTATATTTTGTGTATGATGTGTTCGTATATATATATAAGGTAATACACTTTTTATTCCTACAAAATCTTTTCAATTTAGTACGAGAGGTCCATTAATAACACTTTCCAGTTTCTTTCTTATTCGTATTATAAATATGATTATTAATAAAATATTATAATTATTCATTGAAATAAAAACTATAAGATATTTTAAACGAGATGGCTTTATTTTATCAAGATCCAACTAATATTTTATTCACTTTTTTTATAACATTTGTATAAGGATATTTACTATTTGTTTTATTATTCAACTATTTTTATTCTTAAAAGTTAAAATATAAAAGGCGTTTCATAAACTTTGAATAAGAATTTTCGTGGTTTATGAAAATGTGTTGCTTTATAATTTACACTAAACTTACTTTTTTTTTATCTTTGTTATGTTTTGAGTGAACTGATAGAAGTATTGTTGATTTTATAAAGGTGATTTTTTTTCAATACATATCTATTAATCAAAAGGTTTTATTTTATAACTATTTTATAGCATTTAAATTGTACCTATATATGACATATCATTCATACAGCAGTAAAAAGGTAGTTTTCACAATAAAAAAAAAGTCTCATTATTAAAGATTATTAAAGAAAACTAGCTATACGACTATAAAACGGTTATGATTTTAAGCTGATATTAAATATATTTAATATTAAAATATTGTATATTGTTTTAATATTTTATATTATGAAATATTTTTATTTCTGAAGTTAAAATTAACTAAATTAAAATGATTTAAAATATAATGTTATTTATTACATTTCTATTTAAATAGGTATATATGTTGTATCTATAATTTAAGTAAAATTAAGTATTGATTTGTGTTAATTCATTGTTAAATTTAAAATCGTTGCTTCTTATTAAACATAACCATTTGTCTAAAACTTAATATAGTTGATTAAATTAAGTCGTTGATATTTCGTCTTAAATGAATACGTACATCTAATTAATTTTAATTATGACACTCCTTATAGCATAAAAACTAAGACTAATTTTTATAGTAACTAAAAACAAATAGATTCAAAAGAACTGTAAGGTATCTAAAATATATAAACAATTTAAATATAAATATTTTTAATTTATACATTTTCACAAAATAAATTATATGAAGTATAAACAATTAATTAAGAAACTGATTATTTCAGAAAAAAACTAAAATTGTTGAAAACATTTATTTTAAATAATCGCAAGTCATTACTGAATAAAGTTTTTGAAAAAATTATATTTTTATTATTTTATTATTTTTAATTATACATTTTTTTTATTATACTTTTTTTCCTAACGAAAACATACATTTTTAAATTTAGGATGCAAAATATTATTTGAAATATTTTGATTTATAAAAATTAAATTTCGACAAGTACTTAAATAGTTAAAATATTATTTTAAGTGGTATTAATATATAAAGTTTAGATGAACGGAGTATAGTTACCTAACCAATACTTGGGAGATACTCCCATTATATTATCATTTCATTCCTCTAATTCTAAACTCTAAATACTTATAAAATAATCGTCCAAAATTTAATTATTAACATCGATGTAAGTATTCTGAAAAAAAAAAAATATATTTGTAATGACTTAAAAGTATGTAAAACATATTTTTAAAAATGCCAATTGATTTTGAAATAATAATAACTGTTTTCAAGTTAAATGTACCACTCGAATAATGTTAAAACATGTATTTGTCTAACAGAAAACAAATAACACTATAATTAATTTTATATAATAATAAAAAAAAAAAAAATAGAAATAAAAATGATAAATTATTAAATTTCAAACAATATTTTAATCTTCCAACGTTTAAATGAAGAATATAACTTTGATAATCATATAAATGAGTTGTAAGTTCTTTAAATTCATTTAACAATTTTGAAACATATCTTTGTTCTTTTTTTAACATTTCTCTTGAGCCTATTTTTATTTTACAACATGCTAAATATTGTTTGTAAATGGCTATATCAAGTCTTTGAAAAAAAAAAACTAAATTGATCTTTCATTTTAGCACATTATTTGTTTCAATAAGTAATATGATATTTTATTTTCACGTTTTATAATAGTATTATTAGTATTATAATATAATACTGAAAAATACTGATTCATAAAAACATAAAATATAGGTAATGCACTAGAAATTAGTTTTTATTAGTCTATAAATAACTGATCTCTTAGAATTATATCTTATATAATAAATCGAAAATTAATATTCTTCTAATAAATTGGTATATGTATAATCACTAAATTATTGTGTATTGATTTCAAAGTAAGTGGCAAGTTCGGTAAAATTGCTACAATATTTAGTACCAAAAATTTTAAAATTAAGTGTTAGAAAAAATAAGTAAACTGTTGAGTGTAATTAGACATAATACTCTCTAAATTTATGTGTTGTTTTTATATTAGATTTTACATAACTTTTAAATGTATTAAGAATTGTTAGAACTAAGTTAATTTTACTTATTAGTTATTTATATAAACAGTAAAAAGAGGGTAAATTTAAATTTACAAATTAAATATAAAATAATAGTAATGTATAAACGAACAACATGAAATATATATTTTTTTTTTTTACTCTGCATTGTTTGTTTTTATGTTTACCGTGTTATTTTTTAAATCGATAAATAAGTCAACGTTTATTTTTCGTAACATTAATTAATTTAATTATCTGTTGTATGTTTACTATACGTTAACGTGGAGTCAAGAAGTGGTGAAATTGAAATTGTTTGATGTAGCAGTAGTTAGTATATCTTAAAATATATCTTATAAGAGTGTAGATAATATTTCGTTCAATTTTCCAATTTATATTGTGTTGTAAAAATTTACTTAGCTCTAAATAATTCAAGTTTTCAAATAAATGAAAACAAATACGACTAATAACGTATACATAATAAATGCACTTAACTTAAAAAACGTATTATATCAAAAACTCTCATCGTTTTTGAAAATATATTTTTACATAATTATTTAAAATAAAACCTAACCTAATCTTTTTTTTCTTTTTTGAACGAATCGCAGTTTGGAGAGGTAATGTGTATAACATTACTTCTCCCTCGACTGCATCATTTATTGTTTAAAAAACATACAATACAATTACAAATATATATGTAAACATGAAACCACATCCACAATAAAATACATGTACGTCAATGTGGGAGACTCTAACCACCATGAGTTGGCCTTCGGCCTACAATTTTATAACTTAACTAGAAATGTTATATTTAAATTCTTCCAGTACACTCCCTTTGGTCACTTCGCCATTCTTCTACCACATGGACCTCCTGGATTTTCCCTTTCTCGCTCTGCAGACTCCTTCTTAGAGAGAACCTTCCGTGAAATGTCGCGACGGCTTCCCATCTCTGCGGCCCAGATACCATAAAGGAAATTATATTCCCCGTGTCGAGTGTAAAGTCTATACCTGGGTTAGGTTAGGTTAGCCGAGTCCAATAGACCCAAGCTTCATAGGCTTGTCATCTCCTTTATCTCCTCATCCCATGCCGTGTCGTCCTGGGACCCTAGCCTAAAAAAATATATAAATAGTACTCTACATAATGTTGGTCCATTACTTTTGATGATAAGATACTGGATAGATGTTTATCTAAGCTTTAAGTACTTATAAATAATAATTTACTTGTTCGAAATTTGATTTATATAAATCGAAATACTTCAAATAATATAATATAATTCTAGCACAAAAATAAAAATGTATGTTATCCTAAAAAGATAAAAGTTATAAATGATAAAAATATGATATTTTTTACAAATATATTGTTTAATATTGACATAAAATGATTTAATCGAAATAATTTTTAAAATATTTATCATAAATAATGACGTCTTTTGTCTTTTTCGTTTTTTGTTAAACGAATTACCTTGTAATATTATTATAAAAATTCTTTCTATCTATCTTTTGAAAAATATATTTTTGTTCAATCTAAACTTATTAAAAAACTTATTAAGCAGTTCAATGTATTTTAGCTATTTTAATGATAAAATAAAATAAATTATTCTATTTATAAATTGATAGGTATTTGAATGATACCTTGAATTTACATTATATTGCTGTAGGATATACATGCAAAATATTTATTGATCCGAAGAAAAAATTCCAACCTTAGAGACAATTTTTTAAATAGAATCTAATAATAATAATTATTATTTAATTTACATATTATTCTTTATAATTAATTATTATTTTGTTTATAACCTTTGATTGTATTATGTTAAATGTACTTATAAAGAAAGTTTATATAAGAAGATCAAGTAATAAATAAAAATAGCAGCGGTTGGATATGAGATGGAATTGTATAATTACTGTTGTACTGATAAACAATAGACGGAAATAGCCAAAAAATATGTTGTTTACGAATTATAATGCTTTATTGATTCACAATTATAGGAGGGGTAGTGTCGACCATCATTAAGAAATGTTGAAAGTTGTAAAAAGCATCACATAACTTAATAAACAGAAATAATTAATTATAATTTCTATGTTAAATGCTAAATTTGTTCGATGAATGTTGAATTCGATGTTTATTGTGTTAAAATATGACATTTGAAATTCGGCTGTCATAATTTATGAACTAATGGAACTCAACTTCGTTGAAAATTGTTTTCACTGTGGTAATTATTGTAACATGACTATTGATAAGGTATAATATAACTATTAAATTTTTGACATGGTGTAGATGAGTATACATATATAATATAGTCTTATAAATTTAAATACCTATAGGTACATTTTTAATGTTAAATTATTCTTAAAACGTTATAAAATTAATATATGTATTGAAACTATTTAGTTATTACTGTAGATAGGTACTATTTTATAATTATTGATTTTTTGAACTGAACTACGTCATACGTCATAGTATTTAAATAATAAATAGAAATGAATGTCATAAACACTATAAAAATAATATGTCATAGGTCTTATTCTTGATTGAGCTTATTATTTAATAAAAAAATCACGATACACTAATTGTTGTTATGAATTAACCTTTATATAAAATGTATAGTATTATAATACTACATATTATTATTAATTATACTATTTAATAGTACCTATACATTATTAAAAACAATGTTTATTAAAGATATTATATATTGTCGAATAGACTATACTGTCTATACTAGGTACACATACAAATTAAAATCTTTATAAATTTAATTTTACCATGCGATACACAATACTGTTTTTCAGCATTTATGGCATTAGCAATAAATTTTAATTGAAAATAAATACTCGATTCATTTTTTCTAAATTTGTATCATTCATATTTTATTTATGTAATTTTAAGTTATTCCAAATACCCTTACTAGTAAAGCTTGAGGTAAAATAACTAAAATTAAAAAATATTTATACGTATTTTCATTTTATTGTATTCCACGTGTGGCTTATTTAAAAGTTATATAAAATTACACATTAGTTTATTGTACGTCATAATAAAGCAATCTAAATGAAAATATTAAACAAGTAATGCGTTTTCGTTGTAAAAAAATCTAAATAAGTTTAGTTGTGAAAACCCTGTGATATTTTTGACGGCCAAAGATAATTTTTTATTCAACTGATATAAAATAAAATTAAAAGGTGGGTTAGTTGTATCAATATTAATGTTTCATATTATAATTGTATATGATAAGTGATCACCTAAATGTATAATTTGAAATGCTGTGTACACTTATTAGTAATTAATTATACAAATAATGTATTACATAATTACTAAACACTTACTTATACAATGATTATTTATAGGCTTATAAATACATGAAACATTTACTGGTAGTAAATGCATGTATTTGGATAAACTACATTAAACGCCGGTTGTCTTGAATTATGATCACTAAATTAAAATAACTTTTATATATTATACATATGAGAGATACAAGAATAAGTCATAAATATATATAATACATTTTCTGCTATTAAGTCTTCGAGTTTGCAAACCAACTATTTCACAATTATAAACATATTTTTAATATTAAGAAATAAAATAAATATTTTTTAAATTTATTATTTATTTTATTTTTCAAGTTATTTTTCATTGAGAATGAACCATTTATCCATTAAATTTAATAAACATTAATTTTTCTTCTTAACATATTTATTAATCATATCGAATTTGATATTTTTTCTTTGACTAATAAAGTGAATAAACAACAATAATAAACGCTAAGTGAATTATTATTTTTTTTTTTTAATTTAATTTAGTTATATATCTAGTAGACTAGATAAAATGAAATAATACAATATCAAAACTACTAAAAATAATTTAAAATAAAAAATAAATGATAATGAAAAAAATGTAAAAGTTAGCTAATATCTATAGGTATACATATTAATGTTATTATTACACCTTTATAATCCCGACAATTGCGGCCAATGACGTAGTAGTCGACTACGCCATTTTCTTTTACAACAACAATAATAAAAAAAAAAAAACACAACAAAGATCATAATTATTATTTTTCATACATTTTAACCAGGATTATCTTATCAGACCTTTATTATCAAGTATATCGTGAAAAGTTTTCTCTTATTTTAAATATCATAATGTTTAATTATATGAATTTGTTTTTTTTTTTTTTTTTTATATAATAGTATATATTTCAAGATGATTCATCAAACATTCTCAATTCTCATAGCTCTCCCTAATGTTTTCTTGAAAAATGAATTTATTCAAAATCTTATTTTTAGAATTTTTAATGATACATTAAAATATAATCATTTAAATACTAAGATTTTTTTATACTATTGAAGTAGTATTTTGTAGTAGTATCAACAATGGTTTTTAAAATGAGAAATTCTATTTGTATTATACATTTTTAATGATTTTTTGATTTTTTAAAAGTATTGATATTCTTCTAAATCAAAATTTGAACTAGTAATTTTCGATTTATTAAATATACATGTACACTAGTATTATTAATCCTTAAAATGGATTTACAAAAATATTAAATGGACTTAAATTGTATCTATTATACTTAGCTTATTTTTGCAAATTATAAAAAATTGAAAGCTTTATATTAATCACTATATAATTTTACAATCATTGTAGTCACATAGCTCTCAAACCAATTATCATGTATCAATTATCATTATATTATTATCCTTGTAGTACAAAGTTTAAGTAATTTAATGGTTTATATGAAAAAGAATAATTAATATCTAATAAATTGATTATTATTTATTATCAATAAATTATAAAATCATAAATCAAAACTTAACGATCATCATTATGAAGCTTATTTTCTTTCAAACGTCCTACTTAAATAGATTTTATGTTATTATGTAATAGAATAATTTTAACGGCAGACATTTTTTTAAACTCAATATAGGTAAATCAATCTTATTTGTTTTGATAAATCAGAATCCATCTCTTCAACAGTTCATATTATGTAAAAAAAACCTTGACCTGTATTCCGTAAAATATAAACTATTTTGCGAGTAATCATTATTTTTTTATAAATAAATTAGTACATTAAGTGAATTGCCGCTTTTCACTAAAAAAACGGTTATATATTAGTTGATATATAGTTTATATTAATAATAATATATATTATTATATTTAATGAAAAATGCATAAAAAACATAATTTGATGGTGTTTATTTTTTAATGTTTTATATTTATCGCATTAATTTTGTTAGGTATTTTTATTATATTAAGTAAGTAGCTATATTATATAGTATATACTAGACGCGTTATTAACAGGAATACAATAGTGGTATTTAACATAAATAGAGTTTGTTTAGTAGGATGGCTTTTTCTCCTTTATGTTTGATATTTTGTATGAATTCTATAATGTATCTTGTGTAATTGGGTAATTGTGATTATCATTGAATTTTATGGGAACCTTCCCGTTTATTAAACACTGTATGTATTATATTATTTTACAGTTCCGCGCCGCATAAAGTATGTTAAACAATATTATCTTTATATTATCTTTTAGGTATTGACTTGTAACGCTATAACAATGTTTGAACGAAACGATATCAGTCTATTGGCGTTATATTTAGTAGAGACATTTAATTAATATATATATAAAATGTTATACTAAGATTTTTTTCTTCTTATATCTAATAATACATAATACATATATTTTATTATTAATTCATTTTTGAGATTCTGCCATATTTATTTGTTACGATTATTATATTTATATAGATCCCGCCCTCAATTTCTGTTTTTATATTATATTAGCATACTATTTACGTATTATATTTATCACATAATATATAATATGTTATTGAACTTGTCAGAATCATAAATCAACTGTGATTTATTATTCCAATCTATTTTGATCCTGTCTTCGGTAGATAACTGTACAATTATACTTATAAATGTATTGAACTCTTGTACATTTTGTTAACATGGTTGATATTAATACACGATGAAAAAAATTGAATTAATAGGAAAAAAAATTATGCAAAATGAATTAAATATTTAATTCCTAGATGCAAATAATTTATTATTTTGTGTACAATACATTATATTATATTACATAATAGGTATTATAATTTATAATATTCTATTCAATAAATGTATTTAGAAGTTATTTGTCATTGGTTGTTTGCTTTTGATTAAAAAAGAAACCTGTGTTGGTGGCTGATGTAAAATATAAGGGCCAGTAAATATGTAAATTGAGGTTATTCAATTACGAATGATAACTGATGCCGCTTAAAATAGAAGATTAGGTACATTTAATTTCCATTTCCCATAACTTTTCTTATAATTTTCCACATCCCTACATAATCGATTCCTCAGGTAAATTCGCAATCCTGTTAAATTAATATGTCAACATGTCGCATAAATATATAATAATATACTCATAGAATAATATTACCTATATGTAGGATATCATTTTGAAAAATCAAAAAAAAAAAATATCATGATATTAAAGTTTTATTTATATTAAACTTCTTGATGCATTCTTAGCTGGTAGTGATTTACCACATCGACCTTTTTAACATATTGACCATTACACTATACATGGTATCATGTATTATCTTGTTAATATGAGTGATGAATTTTTATAGAAAATTTATATTTTTAAATTAGATAATAACCTTGCTATATTTTATAATGTAATAGAGTATCATAAAGTCTTGATGAGATTCTCAGTCGTATCAGATATTATCATATCTATTTTATATACGATTTAATATTCAAAAACTGAGCATTTTATAATATTTAAATATATTGTATCGATTGATAAACTATACTTTTATATTTTATTAACATTTAGCGTTTAGAGAAAAAATTAAATCGGCATATGAATTTAGCCATATATGATTCTAATATATAATAATGATGCTTTATCGTTTGTTTAAAATGTCCTAATATTTTTAAAAATAAATTGCGCAGTTAGTCAAATATACAAAAAAAATCTTGCTTCAAAGACTCAAAGTAAGAAATTATAAAAATATATTTGTCATTGGTCATAAAATAAAAAAAACACAATAATAAAATGTAGAGGTAATTGTTTTTATTCATTCGTAATGAAAAGTATCGTTATATAAATATAAGTACTCAGTACTCACACATACTTGTAAATTAATAAAAGTTTGTGTAAAAAGACTAACAAAGCCAATCAAAAATTGTAAGTAACTTACGGTGAAAAAAATCACACATATACGTTAAGTTTTAGAATATCGAATTTAAAAATGATTATATATGATATCTAAGAATAAATTACACTCTATTGTTATGTGAGTATATCACGTATAATATAACATAAAATATATAATACATAAAAATATATTCCAATATAATAATATAATATACATACAATGAGTGATATTCAGAACGCAATTTATCGCTCGTACATTGTATACGTGTAGTATATAATATAATAATATTATATTATCCTATGTTTACTGCGTCACTCGATATCTCGAATAACTATTATTACATGACGCCAGAAGATTTCGATAAGAGACTTTTGTTGTCAGCCACACGCACACACATATTTAGACTTTCCAAGACGTCCCGCGACTGAGAGTATAACATATAATTTGGATATAGATGACTCATATTATTATGTAGTACCAGTATATGAAATACGACTTTGGCGAGATACAAACTTAAAAAGTACTGTAAATACTTGTATATTATTATAATATATAGTGTATTATAAAATATTGTTATTATTATTATCATCATCGTAATTATTGTTTTAAATGTTTTAATCATTTGTCGTCTAATTTGACATTTGATAAGCGGTTATCGTAACGATTTTAACATTATCACCGCAACACATATAGTAATAATATTATACATTGGTTATAATATGACATTCAGCGGCAGTCCATTAGCGAATAGCGAGTGAACAGATCGCCATGATGGAAAATTGTATAAATATATATTCATTCTGTGTAATATCTATATTATGATACTATAATATTTATATGATATTGAACTTGACGTAGACGTAAACTGACTGACGCGAGCATAACAAAATTATACATATTATATTCAATATTGTATACCTACGTTTATCATATAATATACTAAAATAAATTTATTGATAATATGCATAATTAATAAATTACGAAAGTGCTTGCTATTCGTCAGTTATAAAGAATGTTATATCGGTGTATTTTTACTTGATAAGTTTATTTAGTGCCGATTACTGTTCTGTAATTTTCAGCAGTGAAACAAAATGAAATTTTAAAGTTTTTGATTATCTTAAACGATTATAAATAATAGGTAATATAATAAGTTTTAATAAAAAAAAAAAATGGTTATTATTGGCTTTTCTTATAGTTAGAAGATGTTCTCATATACCTACCTAATTTCATATTGTTCATAACGTTTTGCGGTTTTGTGAAATTATGTGATGTTGCCACAACAGATAATACTAGACAAAAATTATTACAGAGGTGAAACAGACAAAATAAGAAAAGACAACTTATAAATTATTATTTTAAACATATAATACACTTTATGATATGATATATATTCTAGTCAGAGGGTAAGAAAATTATCGTATAATTAGTGTACTTACACAATTTTAAAAATATATAGGGATCTACGAAACTATTTAAGAACATTTTTGAAAATTCAAAATCTGATAAACGAAATAGCAATTATTGATTTACCGTCTAGTATCATATAAATAAATATATAATATTCCATACACTATCCATAATCCAGTGATATATGGCGAACAACTCGCGATTCGACTAAACTACTACAGTGTCATATGTGTCCTGTACTTGTATACAGCGACCGTGACCCACGGGTCCAATGTACCTATGTGGCACGCGATTAATGACCAACGAGGAACCGCTGAACGGATCGGTCATTATAACCCTCGTATAATACTACTATTATTATAATATTTTACTGGTTGATATAGCAATATGGTCGTAGCAATGAATATTTAAACGTTTTAGGGAGGTCCGAGTCGTAATAGGTATGTATATAATATACACACACTATGATATTGCATTAGCTATCAGCCATTGAATGTTTAATGAAGCTATACGTTTTTTAACCCTCTGAGTGATACCCACCCACCTAACCTGTTCCAGGTATGGATTTTACTAACGATTATATTATAAAATAGGAACTCTAAGCAGATATCATATTAGTATGAGTATATTATAATAATTAGATGTACTTAAATATATGTCATTGATAAATATTGTATATTGATTGTTTACTTGCCGTAAAATTCCTTTATGCGTATAATATATTATTCAATATACGCATAGTCTACATAACATTATTATATAAACTCAAGATACTAGATATTATATAGAAATGTACCTGTAATTAGTATATGTTTAACAATCTACATGAATTCACATATATTATTCAAATAATACGTGCTATATTCGTTTGTGTTGTTGATCAGGTGCAGCCTTTAGAACGAAAAAAAAAGCGATAGACTTAAAATAATATGACATACTTAATATTTATTAGTCTTATAACTATAAAATAATCTTAGTTTTAAAATGTGATGAAGGCTGGTTATTTGATTTTTTCTTCTTTCGGTACATTATAATATTATGATTATTTAAGAAGAAACTTCTGGTTGTTTCCATATCTGATCGTATAATATGAGATACAAAGAATTTTAATCTTCTTATTTTGCTATTTTTGTAACATTATTTTTCTTTTTATGAAATATGATATCATTATGTATTAAATATATACATATTTTTTTTTTATGTAATATTTATGTAATATATTTAATTTTAATTTCCAAATACAAAACCACAAATAATGTACACATTTTATAATTTTAAATTGTAACTAGCTTTATAAACATAAATGTTAGTAGTAATAATAACAATAAAATAAAATAATAAAACATTAAACAGTGGATTTTTATAATTAAAAAAAAAAATAAATATTTTTACTGCGATAAATGTTTAATATTTAAACTTCAATAATAACCACAAAACTATAAAATATTATAGTAACTGTTAGAAACATACGTATTATAACATTTCATAAATTAAGGAATAATCAAGAAAGAAATCTTTGAAATAGTGTTTAATTTAGCCCATTTTAATGCTTCAATATAGTATACGATTACTAACAAAAATATTTGAAGTTTATATGGTTAAAATTCGTTTGGTTTCGTATAAAATTATTAGATTTTTATTTTAGATTCTGAACGGAACGATGAATGTATTGATTTTACAATGTTGTGTGTTTATTTTTTTTTTTGTGTGTCTGTGTACACGAGAACGTGTCAAAACAATGCTTTAATTTCAAACTTTGGGGGTGATTTCCGATGGAAAAATTAATCTAGTTGGTGCATTGGATAGGTAATTTTTTGAAATTCCCAATAGTTTTCAAAAGCACCGGGAAAAACTAAAAAACAATTAAGGAAAAACGGGAAACTTTACGCAAAACAAGTTTTCGACCAAATCGATTTTGTATATAGTTGTAATTTAAAAACTAATGACTGTAAATACTTGAAATTTTTACCAAATTTCTATGATAGTATTATCTATATACAGTTCAATTTTCAAAAAAATAGGACTTTTTTTGAGTTATTTATAAGCTACTGAAATTTTTCGATTTTTAATGGAATTTTTTTTTTAAGTGTCAATAAAAAAATTTCGGATGACCAAAAAGTTTTAAAAATTTAATACAAGGTTCCTTATGAGTTGTTCTAATTGCAGTTAAAAAAAAATTAAAAATCGCTTGTCACATTTTTTTTTAAAGCGTTTATAGTTCAAATTTTTACGAAATCTGTCGAAAACGCATACATTTGTAAGTACCTAATTTTGAAGTTGAAATATCATACGAATTTTTGTGTTAATAACTATAAGGATTAAAAATACAACACAAAGTTTTCCATAAGTTTCCTTCAAATATCTATAGAGGAAACTCAAAGCATCATTATAGGAAAAATTTTAAGTGCGTTTGAATTTTAAATTTTTAGGAAATAGCGTAACGTAACGATTTATCCTCAAACGATTTTTAATATTTGTTATTATTCAAAAAGTATAAGTCGTAGATACTTGAAAATTTTACCAGTTATTTAGATTGGCGTTTTCTTTACGTAATTTAATTTTCAAAATATTTTGACTTTTTTTTGAGCTATTTATAGACAACTGAAATTTTCAATTTTTCTGAAAATTGTTTTTTTAAGTGCTGATAAATTTTTTAGCCCAATCAAAATACTTGAAAATTTAATACAAGGTTCCTCATAATTTATTCTTATTTTTATTTAAAAATTATATGAATATATAGGCACAATTCTTTTTAGTAGGTAGCATTTTAAATTCATATATTGACAAAAATTCGTCAAAATCATGAATATTTGCAAATTATTTTGTAGTTAGAATTCATAAAAATTTTTGTATAATTTTTTATTTTAAGTAGCTAAGAGTTGAAAATTTAATACACGATTTTTCATAAGTTAAGCTTACAAAAATTATAAAAGAACTTAAATTTTGGTGTATTCAGGCCATTAAAACATAAACCACCTTTTTCAGGAACCACTGGAAATTATATCCTAGGCTGACAAATCATCTTCTTACGTAACTATATTAATATATACATATATATATATTTTAATATTAACCTATTAACCTATAAAATAAAATTAATGATATAAAACAAACATGCTTACAAATCATCTCCGTTTAGAATCGTTTTTTTGTATACAATGATACCTATTATTGAATTCAAATTTAACACTCCTATAATATATAATAATAATCCATACGGCACCTAATGTACAGCAGAGTGGTACTCACTTACCAACTTTTTTTTTTTTGTTTTTCTCGATTATTTTGAAAATTGTTTGAGAATGTTTACTTTTGACCTCTATAATGCATCAAGGATTTTCACTTTTACATCGGAAACCACCTCCAAAGTTTGAAATTGAAGCAGTGTACATTGTTCTCGTGTACACAGACAAAAAAAAAAAAAAACACACATCATTGTAAAATCAATACATTCATCACTCCTCTCAGAATCTAAAATTTGTTTTATTATGTTTCAACATGTTATATGTCATTATAAGTTAGATACATTTTTACATCACTTTATATAGATGCAATAAAATTAAATATATCTGAATATTTTTTTTCACTAATGTACCTACATTAAACATAGTAAACTGCAGTAACTTACAGTTTTTACAATTTGTAAATAAATTGCTTAATTTTCTCGTTTGGTATATAGTCTAGAGATATTATTTTCCTGCTGTAAATTCCTTATATAAATAGCTACTATTCGTTTAAGTATAATTTTTCTCATTTCCTTTTTACATTGGTCGTTGTTTTTATGTCCCTATAGTCTACTCAGAATTCAGTAGAAAATTTAATAGCTACCGACCATAAGAGGTAAAAAAAAAACCACAAAAAAATCTTGATTAAGTGGTTTTTCGAGTTGAATGTATAAAAAATTTAGCTTTCAACACCATTGGCTCACCAACTCACGCAGTCACGCATGCATAACATATATATATACAGCACACACTCTTTTTATTTAATTACCTCTGAATAGTAGTGACGATAATCAATATTTTATCGGTGTTACTTTTCCATTTTATTATTTCTATCATTTTAAATAAATAGGTTACATATTTTAAACGCTCATAAGATAATGTTTATTTTAGTTTTTTTTTAAATTGTGAAGAAGTTGGATTTATCCATGATATCATATACGAGTAGCAATACGCCTACCCAAATAAAAACTTTATTTCAGTCAGACAAAAATATAAACACAATAATTTGATGATTAGATAAAGATTATTAGTTTTATTCAATACACTCGTATTACTAACACAATTTGTTTTGTAAAAAACATCATGATGATTCAATGTGGTTAAAGCTTTTCAGATATAATCTAAGTTGCTACAGACAAAATTTTTAAGTTTTTTTTTTTTCATTTAAAGATTTTTTATTTTTAGTTTAATGTAAAATGTACACATAATACATTCATATGGGTATAATATATTTATGATGTAAAAGTTATAAAATTAATGAGTTGATAGAATTGCTGATACAATATTCTATGGCGAAACATTAAAATAAACGAAGCATGAATAGCGTAACTAAGTAATAATTTACTGTGATAGAATACGATTTGTTTTATGTTTTATAAGTCTCATTAAGTTTGATTTGCTTGTTAGAATGAAAATAAAAATTTAATTAAATGATCTTAATTTTTTATTGTTGAGACTTGAGTACAGTTAAGTAAGTCATTATTAATTTATGGCCTATAAAAATACGTAAAAATTAAATGTTGCTACTTGAACCAAAACAACTGTCATTAACTATAATATATCATTACGCATAAGTGTTACAATATATAGTCTATCAAATCATATAAATACGTGTCTTTATTGCTTCATTTCAATAAATAAAAAATATTTACTTTGATAGTTTAATAAAACCATATTAATAACGTAATACTATTACGTAAACATAGAAATCGACTCATATAGTAATTCATTATTTTATGATAATATATATATTATCGGATTGAAATGAAATGTATCATACAACGCCCCTTATTAAAAAAAAAAATAGTCTGTCGGTATTCTATAGAAGTTAATTTAGTACATTAATACATTTATTATTTATTTATACTACTTATAATGGATATTTTAACCAAATTACTTACTTAGCGGAAGAGGCTTTTGCAACTTTCTAGATATCGTTTGTTCAGCGAATAAGTTCAAAGGGCACACGAGTTTACTTTTATTGCATATAATAAACTGTACTAACAGTAAACTCGGCGTGCATGTTTTGAACGTGTAATTATTATTTCGTTTACGGAGCTTAAAGTTTTGTATCCTTGTATATTTTTACTTCATTAATCTATACGGATTTGGAACCCGTCGGTAATTAACTATAAATATATCATATAATCTCATAGTATATATACATATATGTGTGTATATAAATTATAAATATAATATTGTATCTTCGTCTCACTTAAATACACCTAAACGTGGTTTATTATCGTTTATGAGATCGTTTAACTATTAATTGGTATACGTATACGTAAAACTACGTGCTTACGTGATACCAAAATACTCGTAGTTGATAAAGATATTATGTGCAAATAATATTGTACATTATACACAGTCAATGGCGTTCATTCGAAACTTGTTGCTTCACACGTGAGTTGATTGTGCTTATATAATACGCAATATAACTTCTCGCATGCACATAATACAGTTATGCATATATTTACAAATTAAAGGTACTACATAGTTTGTATATTATATTGTAGTTACTGAGTATATCGTAACGATATGTGCATGGATTTGAAATAGAATACGTACGGCCGATTGACAGGGTGGTTTTATCAAATAATAGTTTTAATATATACGCGCAATGGATTGCTTAAGAGCACATGCTGTGATTTGTGTGTACAGTTGTAACTGCAACCAATGCAGCTATACAATGTACCTAACTTTATATTGTAAATGTATCGAAATCAAATAAGTTTATTGATCGCTGTTACAGGTAACTGAGCTAATTTAAGGCAATCTGAACCTATAAATATAACCGATAGGTATTATGTTCGATAGTAATCAGTTTTATCGAACATCGTGAGTATAATAGAGATTATTAACACTATATTGAACTTTCTATAAAAGCATCAAATATATTAATATTTTGTTGTATACGTGGTTTCTGCAAGACAATAAAGACAAACACAATAGACATGCGGTTGTCACCCCTTGTTCATCGAACAATTGCTATTATCCGTTTCTATCAACTGTAAAAACGATGTTTATTTATTTATTTATTTTAATTTAACGGGGATTAACCTTTTACATTTAAGTTACAATAATACTTTAATTTAAAAAATATTACAACCTCAATTAAACCATTTTTAAGTCTTTCAACATGTATAGACTATATAGTAATATAGTATAACATATTCTCTCTTTTAACCAAAAACCACATATTTAAGAGAATATTATTTAAGCAGTACACTATAAGGTGTTCCTTCAATGTGATTTTCTAATAATTGTAACTTTTTAAATTATTTAATTATCCAAATAAGTATTTATTCTATACTTATACATTATTTAACCTAAGATGAATAAATTGATATACCTATCAAAATTGTATTTAAAATATTCAAGTAATCCCATGAACAAACGGTCGTAAATATAACACAATCATAAATATCCATTAATATACCTGAAGCTTGGCCAAATAGGGGTAGTAGATGATTAAAATATCTTTAATAGAACTTTTAATGTCAGCTGCCCCTCTATATCACCAAAATTAATTAGGTAACTTTTTGTATCAATTGTATTGCTTAACAGCAATATTAATTATTATTTTTAAATTGTTTGATACTGATTTGACAGTTATATTACAACCTATATAATATTATATTGTATAAATACAAAAAAATAACCAACTAATAATTTCTAAGTTAGAGGGAGGCCATCCATCTATTTTCCAATCACAAATATACCTACCACTGGCAGTGACGCTCGATCACAGTACTTCTACGTGAATGCACGAATAACTACGTTTTTATAACTCATTCTTTAGTTTTATATAGTTTTATAATTGTATTTCAACTAACACAAAATTATTCCATATATATTATATATTACATAATTTTAATAAAATATTTTTTTTATATTCAAATTTATAAGTTTTGAAAAGTAAATAAAAAAACTATTCTTGAAAAGTCATTTAATTCGTGTAAAATTCTACATACGTAGTACGTACACACGAGCGGTATGATCGATACTTAATTTCCAATTTAAAATATACCAACTTTAATAAGTTTTAGTTCACTTCATATAATGGTAATTCAGTTTTAAAATTCGTCGGAATTTTAGTCTTGTAAAATATAGCGTAGTATACTTAAAGATATATATTTTTTTTTTTTTTTGTTAATTGTACAAACATATTTTAATATACAGTATAGTTATATGCAGTATTGTATGGTTAAAGTATGAATTTTTTATAAGAATACTCATTATGTAACTAATATACCTTAATATGTTTGAAGTTTTATAAAAAAAATACTCATACTATCATTTCAATCCATGTAGCTTAAAAATGAAAGTGATACATTTTTGAATTTATAAAACTCAACCCACTTAGGTTTAAGTATTTCAGAAATATGTTAAGCCATTTAATATATGTATTACAGATATATTTCGTTTAATTAATAATTGTTCACTTTATTTCCTAAGTTCTATATGTAAATACTAGTAATCATACCAACTAATTGATTGGCAATCTTATATTTTCATCAAATTTTCAAATAAATATAAATTATAAATAGTAATATCATTAGTTATCAATGAAAACAACAATTAATTATACTCGTGTATTTTATAATTTAATTTCCTGAAATTTTATCTGTTATAAATGAATATTATTTGACTTTTATTTATAATCATTGTTCATAATAATATTTTCTATTATAAAATTATTCCTTAAAAACAATAGAAACACGATGCATATGTGATAGCTACTACTCTTTTATCTACTATGAAATTTCAGCTACCTATTAAATGTATTGTATATCTCTACTACTACTACAAACGCATTAACTATGTTCCAAATATTTGTTTAGGTACGTTTCTTTGTCAATTCTGACGGGAATGGAGAAGTTAATAATGGATAGAGATTTACTCGTGGGTTCACTGAAGTGGTACATGTTAGGTATCTCCTGATTGTGGTTTTGAAAGGAATGGCTAACTGTTCGTGCATTATACTTATCTTTCTCGGGTCAGAGCTATTTAATTTTCCCATTGACAAAATAATTTATTTTATACATTCGCATAAATGCAATACTATTTATCATATTGTATTATATTACACCATATAATTATTATAATATTATGTATCTACGTGGTTGAATATTTATATCAGGCAATATTCTAATAGTAATCTTACTTCGATTTGCATTACTGTCAACTATACAAAGCAGAATATAAATTAACAGTTTTTTTTCAATTCTAAATGTTGTTAGAACGTTTTACCCATGTAATTAAAACAATTTTTGAATAAAATAACACTACACTACCTATTTTCATATAAAAATATGATTTATATTTTATTGAATGCGATAGATATTTAATCAATAATTGTTTAAAAGTCATTATTTTGGAATAATAAAACTGTTTAAAAAATGAAAAATAAATGAAAATTATACCAAAGCAAGTTTTTATTAAAACTTCAGTTGATGTTTGGGATGACCTGCTGTTTGGGATAAGTTCACTTGTAGTTATAATTTATAACATTATATTATTTCGAGGAATAGAATATTATATATGTGAATATACGAGTATGCAATATACATATATACGTCTTGTATTATTCGTCCGGTATTCAAGTCATTAGTGAAGATGTGCTCTGATGTAGACATCGTTGGTTGTAGATGTAAATGCCATAGTCTCTTTCTCGTTTTCTTTATGATCTATATACATATCAAGAGGCACAAAATTGCGATACTATAAAAGCTAAATTTGAATATGTTACCATCATATGCATATACACACACATACATATTATTCTGCGTTATATGTTTCTATTATACTTGGCGAATACTTTTTACATAACATCAATAACTTCGTTGAACATACAAAAGCTGTTTTTTTTTAACATTGCCCATAATTTATATGGCATTACATTTACATATTTTATAGTTTAAACATAATATGTAATATAAGTCTTAAGTGCAGCGAATTAATGTATTGATGTATCAAATACAAAACTTTATATATATAGGTACAGCTTTAAATTAATCAAAACTTGCACATTTCGATTAAATAGTTCTAATAATGATATTAATACCTACGTGATATAGATCATTTAAACTTAAAAAAAATTCTAATTTATTAAATGAAAGAATATAAGATGTTAATTTTCATAAATATTTGCCCATATTGATAGCTGTTCTATTTTTATAGTCCATAATATGTACATAAAATTATAGCTATTAAAAATGCACTTAAAATGATGTAAATGATGTAGTTTTTTTTATACTTATGAAATAAAAATTCATAATAATGCATCTCTGACAAAAATGTGAATATCACAATAAATTTATTTCCAAATCATCTGATTAACATTATGGTAACTAGATCAAAATTTAAAATATATTTGTTCATTTTATTATATAATAAATGATTAAAAGTTGTTGGGTAGTTTTAATATAATTTAGTAAAATAAATTTTAATATCAAGATATTTTAAATACCTAATTTGTTTATAAATTTTGCGCACCTGTATTTAAGTTTAATTTTATTTATATAGGATTTCTTTTCTTCAGATTGTAGTTAAAATAATTATTTGTTTAACAAGTTAATTTAAAACCTAAATAATCCTATGTAAAAAAAAAAAAAATTGGTAATTCAGTTTTCATTTTTCATGAAAACCATACGAAATATATTTTAAAAACAATTATTTTTTGTGGTTATTCATTAGTTTTTAAAATTGGAAATTATCAAACACATATTATTAGGTATATTTATGTTAGTAATTTTAAACAAAACTAATTTAAAATACTTATATAAAAATAGTAAATGTATAATAATTATGGATTGCATTGGCGTTCAAGACCGTCATCGTGTATTAGAAATTTTCAAATACGTTATGTTAAGTACACTTTGAATACACTTTTCAGGTATGTATGTGTGTGAATCATCTGCTGTTCTCCTGTTAGTATCTATGTCACAAAGTAAATTTTTTAAAAGTTAAAATATGACATAATGTAATAATAATATGATATGTTTGCAAAAACTTAACGAAATTAAATATTTGAAAAAATATATCTCACATTCAAATTTTCTCGTCTTGAAGTTTTAGCGCTCGTATACAATACAGTATTACAATATATGCATATTCATTTATGCGTACCCAATTTTATAACATATACACTTGTTTATAATAAAATACATATTATGTTATATGGGTAGAATAATATGATACTCTTGTGGGGTACCAAAGAAGTTTATCGCTTTTTGTTTATAAATGGCGATGATAATATTATTATTGTTATTTTTGTATGGGTACAAAAACAGCCGTTTCATATAAGATACTTCAAAGAACTCACTGCCTTCCACCATAATAAAGAATCATATATGCAATTCCACTTATATATATAAATATATAATATTATATGCGATTGTACGCACGCAATAATATAATATGCCGTGTACAGAAATTGATCTAGGAGTGCAAAAAACCAGTGATAAGATGCAATATATGCATTTATATGAATATAAATTAATAACAAGTCTTAATTTTAAAATATTAATACATTTTTTTTTAATGTTATACAAATAGGTATTTAGTTAATTTGTCCGTATTAATATTTTATAGTTTTATTAAACTATTTTAAAATACATGACTAAGAATTACGTAAAAATGTTGTGGTTTATAATTTTTAAATAACTATGAATAGTTTTATTATGGTAGTTGATAATATATTGTATAATGTATAATAATTAAATTCCAAATAATGGCATTTTAAAACTTTTTTTAAATCGTTTTTAGTGTGTTTCGTGCATTTTTTCAGTGTTTTCATTTATATATTAAGTGCTGTTTTTAAATTTGAGTTACACCATTTGAATTCCAGTGATAAACATATTATAATACAATATTGTATAGGTATTGCTATAAAAACTAAAGTTTTAAACCTTTTTTTTATAAATTTGACAACCCAGTCCTTATATATTTTTTTATCCTATACATTAGATATAGTTTTAATAAATAAAAAATATGTTATACGATTTAGTATTGAAATGTTTACTGCATTTAATTCGGTAATAATTAAATTTTACGCGTACACTTGTAGGATAGACGTTAATTTCTCGACTACTACCATGAACTTAGGATGGTTGTGCAGCATGTGGTAGTGTAGTATGTATGTATAGAGTGTAGAGATGGTATATACGGAGAGTGGTATAGTTGAGAGGTACACAAAGTGAACTCTAACCTTTGGCGTGACCCGCTCGCACTTCGCCGGGACCTGAAATCGGGTCAACACTGATGGCGTTATACGATAAACACAAACGGATGGGGTGCAAAAATAAAAGAACACATATGCTTACTTGCGTTTCGCCAATTTCTAAAAAATAAGGATACACGCAGTGAGAAATTATATTGTTAAGTTTTTACATAATGTTTAGTGTGTACGTATCGATAAAATAGAAAAAAAAATGTATTACCTACACCATATTATTATATTTTCGATGTGTGTTTACTGTTTATAGCGTGTCACGTTTATATTATGTGTATTGATTTGAGACTACGCATAACGATTCGGTTAATAATAATTATAATCAGCGATAAAATTCCATCAGCTCCGACGTGACTTCCAGATACGGTCAGCAGTTGCAACAGGTGGAGAAAAAAATATTTTTCTATTCGAAAACTAATAGAAAAAAATCCATAAACTGGTGCGTCTTTTTTGTCTTATCATCTTGATGGTATTATGTTACAGGCGTGTTCACCCTTCATGTAATCTAACGACGGAATGATAAAGCAAACACATGCATATTATTATGTGTGTAAGTGTTTATTATATTATATAATAAATGTGATTCAGGATAAATGCAGTAGACGAAACCAAAATGTTTTAAAAATATATGGATATGGCATAATATTGTATTAAATTATATATTTTTTTAGGTAGTATAAACATGCATATAATTTATGCATTATGTATGTTTGCTATTTAAATCTCAATGAAAATAAATTCAAATTCATATGTTTCAAAAATATTTTCAATGTATATTTTATATAGAATATACCTACCTGTTGTAAGTATGTTAACAGAATTAATATTTTTACTTCAAAATGTTTAAAAGTAAATTTATTTTTATATATAATTGTATGAATTTCTAGTGAAGTAAACCTCGTTAGTCCGGACTTCGCTTAATCCAGATTCCAGACAGCCTTTTATAATACATACATTACGCTAGTTTATGCTAAAAGATGCTAGATGGTATGCTTCATTACTATATGATGTAATATATATTTAATGATTATAATACAATTATATATTATTTTTTTTAGGTTTGATATTGTTAGATATATGAATTAAGACTATAATGTGTATAGTAAATTTTTTTCAAATTTATAATTTATGATTTTCGGTTATTTTTAATCCGAACTTTCATTATTAATTTGGACAACCTAGATCCCCAATTAGTCGAGATTAATGAGGTTTTACTGTGTTAAGTAAATATTATTTTATGAAATTTAGATTTTCATTCATATCATGATATGATATAATAAATTTCTAAAATCTGTGACAGTTATATGTACATCCCTAGAGACTAATAATATATAGAAACCAATAACAAAATGTACAGACTTGAATTTATATTATATATCAAGAGAACAATTCGTTCAGCTATAAACTATTACAATACATTTACAATACATATAAACATCATTGAGACATTTTTTTTTATCCTTAATATTAATAAAAAAAAATTTGAATACAAATTCTGTTATTTCGTGTGTAGTCTGATTTTTTTTCGGTATATTATAACTCATATTTTTTAACAGTGGTAATAATGCATTTTTCTAAACGAAAAAAATGAAAGTCCTATATTTTCTTCGTTAACTGTGTAGTTTCTATTTAATACATTAAATACTAAAAATAAAAATATTAGTTAGTTTTACGATAGTCTAATCAATCTAATCAGTAATTTAAAATAACTAAATACAAAGCTTTTCGTATAGGTTAAGAGAACTTGATAAAAAAAACCATTCATTGTAGTATTTTAAATTATAAATATTAGCAAAAAAAAAAAGATTTATATTATGTTAGTTTTATTTTGTACTTACTGAAATTAATTTGTACTCTATTTTACTTTGTTTTTGTTCATAATACAGACAAATTAGTTGATTTTGAATAAGTATTCAATATTATTAATTATATCATATGAATAAACATAGTAGAAATATCTAAAACTGTATGCAATATTTTTTTCTGGAAGTATGTACCTATTATTGCTGGAAAAAAAATTAACCTATACATAATAGGTATTATATACCATCAGACGTATACTCAGATTTTTTTCTAGGGCGAGATGTTTATAAATTTTTCTTTTTTCACTTGCACTAAAAATAAATACATATAAATATACATAAATATATTTTATTTCTATAATATGTTATTAATTATTATTTAACAATACAACCATTACTCAATATGTATTTTTAAAAGATTTTCTGTGCGTTTAAACATGATTGTACCTTTGTATTTCTGAGATAAGTTATGATTCACTATAGTATGGAAAATGATCTATCAGGTATAGGTATTTGTATTTACTGGTAACGTAGCTAAAATATTTTCAAAAGTATAATTAATATTAATTCAATTATTTTTAAATCAAATAGATGATTGTATTTAGTGGCGTGTGCAAGAATAGATTTTGAATTTTTAACACAAAAATTCAAATTTAGCTATTGTAGGAGAAAAAACTAATTTGTCGCATATTTTTTTTTTTTTATAAAATTTAAGAATATTTTTAAAACTATTAAAAATTATTGTTATTGTTACTAAAGCAAACGAACGACATCCAATAAACCTTATTATCTGCGCTATTATTTATTTACATATGTTCATTGTAATTATTGTAATTCGTATAGGTAATATATTGTTTCTAGGCTCCTTGACATTGATCGAAGAGTCATAGTAACATTTTTTTTCCCCATAGACTTATAAATTAAAACTTAAGAATAGGGAAGTAAGTTAGTATAAAAGTCTGTGTTTTTGTTGAGTCGTAAAAAAAAATTCCATAACTTATTTTATACATATATTATATATATCACTTTTTATGATGCGGTTTTGTATTAAATTGTAAGAAATCAAATTGTAAAAATACAAATATAACAATTTTTCATTTACCAACAAATAGAAATATTTACATAATTTAATTATTAGTTATAGTTAAAAAATTATTAAAGTTGAATGAAGAAGAATAAAAAATCAAAAATGAAAGAATTTATTTATATTTTAAGAGACAATTATTTGCACTGAAAATATTTGAAAGTCATTTAAAAACTAAATACTTACATTCATACTTAAAAAAAACATAGATACAATTTTCTTTTACTTTTACCATTAGATACTATTATGTATCAATTTCTAATAAATTTCATATTATTCTAAATTTGTAATTTTTCTGAATTATAAATCATAAAAATAATAAATAAAACATCTATTATCTACCTATAAGTATAAATTTGCAAAATTATATTTAAATGTATTTATGCTTGTATTGTGAACTAATAAAATCATTTTTAGTGCAATCTATGACTTTTAAAAGTAACTATATTATTCCTGATGGTATAATTAAAAAAAAAAAAAAATTATAAAATTTAAATGAAAAATAATATTGATATAATTGAAGTTAAATTATTGTAACGGTAGTTGCTGGTATAATATAACTCATGAAATAAATTGAATAAAATGAAATAATTTATTTCCAATATAATAAAAATATATTATTATTATTATTACTATTATCATAATATTCTACAATAATATATATAAATTAATATGGGGAAAATATGGAATGCTTAAAATTAAGTACGCCACTGATATACCGTGTCTCAAAAAACAGGGTACGCTTTATCAGTCATTACCCTTTTAATATTTTTCATATCTGTTTTTGGGATGTTAAACTACGCTTATAGATCATAAATTCCTATGAGTTAAAATTTTTTTAACTCAAGTATTGCGCGCATGCGCAACAAAACTATATATTTTTTAAA
Organism: Aphis craccivora; assembly: GCA_009835225.1. Taxonomy (NCBI): domain Eukaryota; kingdom Metazoa; phylum Arthropoda; class Insecta; order Hemiptera; family Aphididae; genus Aphis; species Aphis craccivora. The sequence goes on along the minus strand of VUJU01001330.1, from coordinate 813 downwards.
TGACAATCCCTGTTTTAAATATCATTTTCAGATTGATAAATTTTTTTCAAGTGATTTTGATGTATCAACTTGTATTGTAAACTCAAAATTAGTTAAATTAGAGCTAAAAGTATAATTTTAAAATCTTATAAAATTTGAATATATATTTTTTTAATTGTATTTATTATTTATTTCAAAAACTGTGATGACGTAATACAATTAATATTATTAAAGTAATAAATCATAAATTCAATACATTTTTCGAAAGTCCCTCCGTTGTGTAAAATCGTAAGTGCCAAATTGATATTTAGACATTGTAACATTTATTTTATTTCTAATTGTACGTATTTTTTTTTTACATCAGAATTAGAATATTAATAATGACTTTCGAAAAAATGTATTGTATACTAAATGATGAAATTTCTGCAAATTAAATTGTATAGTATTGTTAAGTAATATAAAATAAAATTTTAGAATTTTATTTTCTAAAAATACATGTTGTTTAAATTATGTTATTTCATAATGTGCATAACAATAAAATGAAGTAATTATTCATAAAGCATAAATAATTAATTTTTTTAATAATAATAATTTTTATTACATCATGGCGTTTAGAAAGAAATAATACATATAATTAAAAAAATATATATATTCAAATTTAATAAGGTTTTAAAATTATACTTTTAGTTCTAATTTAGCTAATTTTGAGTTTACAATAAAAGTTGTATATCTGCAAAATCACTGAAAAATTTAAAACAGAGGTTGCCATTTAAAAAAAATACAGTTTTGTTGTGCATGCGCGCAATACTTGAGTTAAAAAATGTTGACTCATAA
>VUJU01001329.1:44472-60619 GCA_009835225.1 Aphis craccivora | reverse complement strand
GAAAAACTATTCGCCGATTTAACACAATGTATTAAAATAGGATTGCCAATTGTTATTTGAAGGACACACACAGTGTGTATAGGACATTCTACCAAGAGCACATAAAATGTCAAGAATTCGAAATTATGATCTTTAATTAAATATATTTTAAATTTTTCTAGAAATCAAAATTACTTTACGAATAACTGAGTAACCGAAGAAGAAAAATAAGGGGTTAATCATGCTCGATGAACCACCCTGTATAGAGTACGAAAATATTTCGAAGGTTACAATAAAAACTTGTTTGAAAACTCCGATATAGCAGGTAGTAATGATGGTATAAGATTGACTTCATAAACATATTTGGGTCGCAATAAAAACTAGGCGATACTAATACCATAACTACCCCTACTACTTCAGCCTACTGCCACTATAATGGGCACTACTACTACACACACGTTTTCCATTTTGATGGGCTCGGTGTGTATTCACAGTAATTTGTCGGCCGACCTAATGACTTCCGTGGCCCACCGCCATGCGCGAGCAACGCAATAATTATTACACTAGCGGTTGTCCGTCGGCGAAACGCGGCAGATCGCACAAAAACGTGCCGAGGAAACGTAGTATAACGGCAAATTACGAATGACCGCAATTTAGGTGTAATTTTCAATTTACAGAGTTTCCACGATAAACATATAACCGTACTACACCAACTGCTGCCGTCCCACCGCGATAATAATAATTTTGATCTCTCGCCGTTGCCGTGTGTAAGTTTCCTTACCGGATCCTTTGCCGCGTCCCAACAAACGACGGTATAATATATTTTATCCCTCGCTTGACCAGCTTACCACTCCCACCCCTCACCACGCGTTGTTTGAACGTTATTCATTGTTTCAAACTAAAAAACATCCTTCGATAATCTGTTGGGTATAATGTGCCCGTTGAAAACTTAAGGTTTGCAACAGAAAACGATATTAATGGTGGATTGTTTGTATTTTACGCGAGTACATTTATTGTATGGAGAAAATCGATCATTATGGTAGTAACGGATTTTATTAAGCTATAGACATTAAGAAGTCATATCGGGTTGGAATCAGTCAAATGTTAAAAGAAAAAAAAATACTTACATCAGCTTTGGGTTCTGCGTGTACTATACAGACGATCTCAGTTTCTTGTCCTTCCACCGTGAATACAATTGACTGTTCTTCTTTAACTTCCGGAGGATCTAAAAATTCAAAATTCAAAGTTATGATCTAAATAAAGCCGAATATATGTCATAAAATAATATACACATAAAGTATTTATGATAATAATAAATAAATTATTATTAAACTTATACAATATAAAATTGTGTATTATTTTGTTTAACATCGCATTAGACATTTTAAAAAGTAAAGATTGAAATTTAGTCATTATTTTGAAATTTAATTTTTCATGTACCTATTATCATATTGTTTATTAAATTCTTACTAAGACGTGTATACCTAGACGTATTTAAATAATTAAAATGCTAACGAGTGTCGCGTTTCTTACGTCAACATTATGCTCCTTGCAGCCAATCACGCAGAGAAGGTTGCTTGTTATTTATTTAAAGAGGGGTTGATTTTAAATTTCTAACACGCGTTTAAGATGTTGTATCCTTACGTTACATAACAAAACTATATTTTTTCTATAATCAGTCGCGTAATTCGAGTATTACGTGAAACATGCACTTAAATACTATTGAAACACTACACGTATTTTTATAGAAATATTATTATTTTTTCTTTTTAAAAATATAGATAACAATTTATAGTGAGTATAATATTGATCAAAAAATTGTTATATCAGCTCCAATTATTTGACACCAAGGTGCAATGCCCAATCTTATGTTTTTAAAGATTGGTTAAATTTTTATTGTAATTCATCCAGAGTGCTCCATTATTTTTGAATTTTTTAAATATTATACGTTATCACGATAATATCATAGGTTTGTAAGTATCTCTAATATGTGGGTTATGAAGATTTGAAAGTTTTAGTAATTAATATCAATCTTGATGAAAATTAATAATATGTAAAATTATCCTTATTATAAACATTTTAATCACTGAAAAACTACTTGACGCTGTAGGTAGTGTAGGCCTATGAATCACCCACTACAACTGTGTGTCTGTGTATTGTATATGCATGACAAAGTATAATATTATTCTACACATTAAATATTATGTGGTACGCAATGTTTATCTTTTCTTTGTATACATAACTCATACAGATGTAAAATAATATATATTATGTACCAGTACGAAATAGTATATAATGCTTACAACCACATACATGACGTACATATATATTCTGTATTGAAGAACACTTTTTTCTTGTCAGATGACGATTGGGTTTCGCCGATACAGAGGTCGGTCGGCATCCTGTCGAAAACCTTAATCAGATAAACCTCGCTACGAAATATATTCGGCCGAGTCTCAAGCCAAGTTGAGGGTAAAATCGGTATGTGATGAGAAAACAACTTGTATATATATATATACAGTGGTATCGATGAGAGACGGTCGCAGAGTGGGCTCTTTAAATTTTGCGCAAACACACAAACTTTACCTCTGTGCTCGATACTCCCTCGGCCCGACGACGATGATTCACGTGCGCGCATTGCAATTTGTAAGTCCTGCACTGCACACTTTCTCCCCGTCGAATTGCACACACATACAAACACGACATAGTCTATAATCACGTTATCCTTGTCGTCGTTGTCGATACGATACGGCGGCGGCGACAGTGTGGTGGTGGAGTAAACAAACGCACACACACGATCGGGCGCACGCGGACAATACTATTTTAACAAAATGTCGATTTGGAAAAAATAAAAATAATATATATATTGTCCGTCTTTATTTTTTATTTATTTATTTGTTTGTAGTTTATTTTTTTTTTTTTAGTACGAGTATGTTATATTTTTGTTACAAGACAGGCAAGAGAGCTACCGATTCCAAAAAGGGAGAGTTGAGAGAAATTTAAAGAGAACGTTAACGAACTCTCATTGTTTGGAAACAACGGACCACGTGATTTTTGTGAGAGTATAGATATTAACATTGTTGATTTCATTGGCGTGTGTTTTTTCTCCTTCCGTTTCCGTTCGATTTTCTTTGCGGAGTAGCAAAAGAAAATAAGAATAACGATAAATGCCTGCTGGCGTACATTTTCCAGAATAAACAGACGCCGCTGGCATACTTGAGCCCATACTGGTTTTTCGAATGCGCTTTTCTACTTTTCTAAAAATGTCGGGGAAAAAAATTAATTCTCTCTCGCGATATTATTTTCTTTACATCTTTTTTTTTTTTTTTACCATGTCCTTTTATATTCTCAAAACCGGCAGTGACACCTTTTTCCTTACGTTATTTTGCATAAATATATATGTGTAAGACTTATTTTTTTTTTTTTTGGGCTATACAAATAAACGTATTATAATAACCCGTGTATATAATATATTCGCGTATACCGCCTTCACATCGTCCCAATATAGATACAAACAACGATTCGCTATTTTCAGCCTTCATAACGCGAACAAAAATATTTGTTTGTACACTGTCCACCAATGTGGTGTGTGTGTATACATATTGCGTTAAGACACGAAATGTCAAGTATAACGAAACAAATAGAACACGCCACATTATATTCAAGTGTTAACGAGACAGTTAACGTACGTGGGTGGTGTCTTTTATAATATGTACAGTTTGAATAATAAATATCGTTTTAATATTTTTACACTTATTATTGTTTGTGTTAAAAAAAAAAAATGGTAAAAAAAGATTTTTATTTTTGTTTGAAGTCAAATAATATATCAAAAATCCCCGAATGCATATATATAAACTAGATACTATCAAAACATAAATAGTATTATAAACACTTGGTAAGTAGTAGGTACTGCGATGTTTTCGATCACTCGTGAATAAGACTAAGTATAATATTTTGGTAATTTTCATGTTACCTAATGTTTTTCTTCATTCCAGTCATTCTTTTTGGTTATTTTTGGTACGTTAAATAACATTGTTTTAAAAGACAAACGAATTTCGCTGTGTGTACGAAATATTTAAATTTACTTATAGTGGACGCAAAAAAAAATGAGTTATCATTATTACTATTATTTGTTTTTATTCAAACGTTTCGCGGAGCGTATACATTTTACGACGAATCTGATAACCGCGAAAGTTGCGTATTAGGCAGACACCCGGACGGACGTCAAGTGCTCGTTGCATATTTCATCGGGCGGTATACGCACCTAGCCAAGCGTATTCACCGCAGCCAAATCCTTATGAATTTTTATTAGTGACGGATTTTCTCGGCGCACGTGTCTTGTCGCATTTCTGTTACGAGACGCATTCTCACGCCAATGATTCCATTATCCGCCTTCGTGTATAATTAATATTGGTGACAATGGAAAAGTTTAATTGCCTTGTTCGGGGTACGCCGAAAATGCCCGTTTCCTTCCCGGAGTACAATAGAAATTACAATAAATAAATACGCCTCCGCCGTGAACTCAATGCAATTTCACCATGAATCAAAATATATTTTATTAAAATAGTAAGCGCGTTATAATTGCTCCTCCATAACCCACATTATCGTAAGTACTATTGTAACTGGCTGAAAATAATCGAATCGGAACACAGTACCTACTATTATATTGCAAGTCTAACGTCAATGCGTTTAAATATACCCATTATTACGGAGGGGTGTAAGGCATAATCTAAAAATATTTTCACGTTATTTACAACGACAACAAAATACGTGAGTGTATGTGGCGAACGGATTGAGATTATAACAGTATTATGTGCACGAAGAAATGATTTTATTTGAGATTCTTCATTTAGAATATTATACTACGGTAGGTACTTAACTTTTCAATATGGATTTTTAATAGAGATGAAAATTAATTGTGTAAAATCAAAACGTACTCGCGTATATGCGAATAAGATATCATATTATTATCAATTGAAATAGCTATGATTATAATATTGTGTGTGTGGTGAAATTCAACGTGATATTATATTTAAATACCTACATAAACCTAACCTGGCCAATCCAATAATATTTTCATTTTTTTCTGTTCCAGTTAACATAAATAAATTTGTTGTATTTTATTATAATCATTTGGTATCTCAATAAAAAAAATAAGAGATAATTTTTCAATATCTAATCAGACACGGTTTGAAAGAAAATTTCATAATATCTTATCACATAACATATTTGAATAATAAAATAGCTCAAAATATTAAATTGTAACGATAAGAAAAAAGTCATAAAATAAAATTGAAATATTTTGAATTTTTTATTTAATATTATGTATCATTAAGAATAAAATATTTTAATTACCAAATTAGAACAATGAGGTTCGGGTCAAAAAGAATGAAAAAAGATGGGATTATGTGGAATTTAAAAAAGGATAACATAAGATCGACATAATGAACGGATTCAAATTAGTTGGAAATGTAACGACTGGAATTATACAGGGCTTCATTGAGTAAGTTAGTATGTGTATAGTAATGAGTTAAATAAAAACTGATTAGATATGAGGGAAGAACATTGTGATACGAACCATAAAGTTATCTAATTGAATAGAATAATACGTTGAATATGCTTAAATACGTTCCACTTGATTTTATGCTGTATATTATAATTGCTAAAAATATAATAATATTTCTAAGAAAGTGAATTATAAAGTATATTGTAATTAAAAAAAAAAAAAAATTAAATAGTAACTGCACAAAATTATACGTAAAACTAATTGTACTTAATATGTCCAATGCAGATGAAGTTTATTTTAGTTCAACAATTACAAAAAAATATACATAATTATATATTTTATTAAAATTTAAATAAACTTCCATTTTATATAATATAAATATTGTATAAGTGAATAAAATAATATTTATTCAATAAATCAAGTACTTATTTATTTTTGTAGGTATTTTTTATTTACAATGAACTATAAGTAGGTAGAGTATTTAACGCTACTTTTTTTTTTAGAGCAAATACTCAAATGAACTAAATTAAAATATAAAACTCGCATTTAGTTTATTATTACTTTCTGATAAATACAATCTTCAAGTGTTTCATAAATATTTTTCTATCAATATATTGTTTAATAGTTACTTTTTTTTTTAAATTTAAACCACTATTTATTTAAAAATAAAAATGAAATTTAATTATATTTTAAAATAAATTTGAAGATATCTTATATTAATTAATATTATTAAATTAATAATATGATTAATATATAAACTATTATTTTTAATAAATCGCCTAAATTATAAACTAAAAATTGGTCATTAAATCTAAACTCTGGTTTCGCAAAAAATAATTACAACCCCTCAAAACGATTAAATGTTTTATTATTTTCTTATATATTTATTATCACATAAATAGTTTAGTTAAACTCTTTGAATATTATTTAAATAATCTTCATTTATCTATATGCACATAGTGATCTAGTTCTGACAGATAAATTTAATTATAGTTATTTTCTTACTATTTTATAACATCGATATTATAGTAGGTTTATAATATGATACTTACATAGTATATTTAGATCGATTTCTTCATTCACGGATGTTCCGATATTATTTGATGCGGTACAGATGTAAACTCCATCGGCTTGTCTTCGGACAGAGTCAATTGTGTAAGAATTTCCGACAAATGTCTTTTCGCCATTTGGTAACATATTGTTCTGAAAAACAATCAAACAAATTAGTGAAATGTAAGAGTCTAAGAGTCTGGTTTACTAAAAGGTAAAGGTGGGTTTGTTACATTTTTTATCTGTTATTGAATGCGTGATCAATGTTAAAATATAATTATATTAAAAAAAAAAATAGTTCTAAGTAGAGCTTGTTTGCCTAGGGAAAATGTCCTAGGGATCCTATTATTTATCAAAACTATTCTTAGAATTACCTTAAACAAATTGACTACCTATTATTATCGTATTTTATAAACCTCACTTGATTATATTCCTATCCGCCCATTTTCACAATTATCTAGTTTATAAATTGTTAATCAAATTGATGATACTTTTAGTCGACGTACAAGTCGGTAACAATTTGAAATATTGATAGTTTTGTAACACTTGAAAGTGTAAGTATACACAGATAAAATCCATAATTTTTAAATCAATACATTTCTGTTCTTGTTCAAAATGTGAAATAATATGTGTTCTTTACGAGAGAAAAATACAAAATGTTTTTATTTTCGTTTTCAATTAAAATTTAATGGTATACTATTGTATGAAGAAAGGAATTTAAAATTACTTTTCACCGTTTAATCTACTGCGTGTTGTAGGTAAGTATAGTTAATGAAAAATTTAAAAATACTAATAAAGTCACAGAGTAAAGTAGATTATATAACAATAAACATTATCAAATAAATTGGGTGAAGGATGGTCGAGATCATTTGTTTTTTGGTAGCTTATAATTCCAAAGAAAAGTGCTTATATAGCTGTTATTTAGAGGTTTCTCAAAAAACAATTTTATAATATTATCATCTCATTTATAAGAATTGAAATTGAAAAACTTGTGAAATTTACATCATACCCGGTTTATTTATTTCACGAGGGACAAAGATGTTTTATATCAACTTTTTTTCTTTATAATATAAGTACAATTTGTAATTTAATTTTTGATCTCGGAACATTCTTTTTTTTTACATAGTTATCAAAGCGAATATTTAAAAACCTCATTTGTGATAGTGCCTAAAGCTAAATTTGATTTATTGTAATAATTACTTTCGTATAGTAGCTACAATTATTTCAGTGAGAAGGGACAAAATATATTACAATTGAGTTTTTGTCATCAATCCGTGCATATTGAACAGCAGAACAACATCATGTATCTATTTACATTTATACTATAAAAGCCTCCCACCAGAGATTCATACTATCACCTATTCATGTCGTCAGGTCAGTGTATAGACAATAATAAACATAAATATAATAATAAAATGATATTAAAGTTATTATAAAGTTTTCTGCCTTCGGATCTTAAGTCGATATTATTATTAATATTTATTATTATTCACTCACGCACTATAACGGAACAATAATTTCTGTACTCGATGTTTATTTTATTTTTTATTTGATGTTGTTTTTGTTGAACACACAAGCAAAACAAACGCCATCGTTACACAAAATATTATCCTATTATCGTTTTAATTTACAATGGGAAAATTGATATTTTACGTATTTTACGAGTATGGTATCATAATTAATTACGTCGTATTCCATTCGTGCTTTTAAAATAAATAAATTAAACATATTTTGCTATTTAATTAAGCACGGGTGTAAATAATAACCATATTATATAATCATATGTTCGCTGGTCGGTATAATAGTTATCAAATATATTACAATGATCGTTAAATGGAGTAAATAATAAAATATGTTTTGTGCGTATGGACAATAATATAATAATGTAATAAGTAATCAGTATATTAATAATATAACGCGAATGTTTTATGTGTTACGCACGCAATATAAAAATATAAGTTATAGGCACTACTACACGAGTAAACGTATACGCGAAAACGACGAAAATTATTCACTCAAAATAATTATTCTGAACGCGGTGTTTGTATGCTATTCGAGAATGCAATTATTATTACCGAGAATAAAAGTGTACAAGATTATTTTACATTTAACGTTTGAAAATGTTTAACATTTTGTTTTCCAGTAACCGTTCAAATCAAAACTAAACGAGCCCAAGATTCATGGCAGCGTCGACACTACCTAACTCTATTTTTTTTGGTTAAAATACGAATACAAATTTTCAAACCTATAACCTCGTCCCACACCGTTCTGCGTGCCCGTGAACAAACAATATATTAAATATTTATAGGAATTATAATGTAATACAACTACCTACGTGTGTTTTAATATTATGTTTACAGTACCAAAAAGGATATTCTAAAGCTACAATATCTTTGGTTTTATCGCGAGTGTCGTATTTCGTATTGAGTTCAACATCGGAATACATAAATGGAAAACATTTTTAAAAGGTTTTATCTTTTTATCTGTACATTCATATTCTCGCGCACGCAGACAAACAGGGTTTCCGTCAAATTTTCAGCCCCATGTCCTTGGTGTTGGGTTGTATCAAAAGTTCCCAGTAAATCATAATATGTAGCTGACGGAAACTTGTGCGAAATGAAATACTTAATGCGTTGTACACACGTTTATTCTATGTGTATACAGCGTTTTAAGTTTTTGAACACGCACATAAATAACGCAGAGAGTAACGAGAGTCTGCCGTATAATGGAAACAGTTGACTAACATTAAGATTATTTCAGATATCACAATAAACGAGCAATGCGACGAATTACATATGTATATAAAAACAAAAAAATCACGCTATTTGCGATTTTAAATTACATTTTTTAATGAGTAATAGGATTCTGTTTTTATTTTCGTTATATCCGTGTGCTTAAAATAAAGAATATAGTTAGTTCTCTTCGTCAATATTATGAGTTCTATACTCGAGGAGAAGTTAGATGCAAGCCATTGTATAGTCATTTGTGAAACATAAATATGCCAAAATTCTGCTCTTACTTGATTTACATAATAAAGCGTATTCGTTCGTAAAAAAAAAAGTCGTAATGGTAATAATAATCATTATTTATCGTTAGAGAAAATAAGAAGAAAACACTTCGATACGTATACTTTTACACGCAGGAAGTGCAATGTAAAATATAAAAGAAAGTTAACAGTTTTGAAAGTTTTTATTAGTATAATATTTGCCACCCAAAGAAGCACGGTAACCGATTAATCGACGAATTATCAGTAAAGGTTTGCTAGAGATAGTCTTGATCCAAAAATTTAACAAAAATAAAAACAAGATAGAAAAGCATCAATACAATATAATATAGCTCCGTCCAATGTGAACAGAATCCTACAAACTGGACTGTTTATATACACATAGAAATCAAATCGATATTATTGACATTATATTATATTATATGGATTTATTTTGTTTTTGGAAAAAAATATCTTATATGGCCATATAACTGTAATACAAAGTATCAACTATAATGATATTTGAGCAATACAATTTTTTTTATAGAAAATCGATATTAAGTACATTGTCTTAAATGTCTAAAAGTAGTATAATATAATATACCATACTATTTATATTATTATGTCGAGTAAACAATATTATGTATATGATTAAACTGCTATTTTTAAGTTGATAAGCATTATAATAATAATGTATAGTTTAATATCCATTGAATTTTTCAATACTTATAAGTTATAATTTAAAATGTATTTCAAAATAAATTAGAGATTAAAAATAACAAGATTAAAGACAAGTTCAATAAATTATTTATGTATATTTTTTCAAAGATATTATTTAGTAATTAATTTTTAATTAATTATAACGATGTTATCTTTTTAAACTTTAATCATCAGTTAATCATAGAGAAGGTAGTTTTTTTTATCAAACACAGTCATATAATTATAATACGTATACATGCAATACAATTACATTATTTAACTAGTGTAATTTTCCATGTACTTTTTTTACACAAAAACATCTTGGACTGTAGTATAATAATTTTGTTATCCAATAATATAAACTCATAATGATTTATTTTCGAATAATAATACTTGTTATTGCCGTTGGGGTATTTTCAGTTCTTGCAGATTATAAACGAATCAAGTGTAGTGTCCGGCCCAATAATAATTGATAGTTATTATTTTTCTGATTCGATCATTATTTTCGAAGTAAAATATTAATAATTTTTTACACATTTCACAAAAGCACTTAGAGAGAATTTGGACTAAAGTTTTCGAATTGTTCGTATAATATACCCTCGGGATCCCATTCAACAGTTTGGATGGTGCAAGATAATATCATTTGAAAAGTATAGATAAAAGAGGCTAAAACACACCTTTCCATTTTGCACAAAAACATATCTTTCAATGTCGTGTTGCATATAGGACGTGTAACTTCACTTTGTTTCTTTGTTGTAATACTAACGGCTATAATGGTATACACGGTGCACACAATAATATATACTTGTAGGTCAATTTGCGTGAGGGAAAATAATTTTAAAAAATCGTCTCTGCCAGTTTTACTAAAATGTGCTTTTGACACTTTTATCATATATGAAAAAATACTCTTAAGCTCATGACTTTGACTTCAAATGGTTTAGGAGAATAATAATAATAAAAATATAGTAAAGATTCTTAATTGCCTTAATTTAATACAAAAGCTTTATAAACACATTTTAAATAATGGTTACTGAGCGCTGTGACCTATATTGAAATAAACGAATGAAAATTCAAAATTGCACAAATTATATTTTAACAACTTTGTGATAAACACACTTTTGCCATTTAGGATACAAGAGCGTCACTAACTGTATTTTTTAAAACCCTATAGTTCCATATAGTAATGTTATGATCGTGAATTATTTTATGCGAACATTATTTTTATGATACGTACAAGTATAATGTATGTATTACCTATATCGTTTTATTCAACATACACGATGTTACTGATTCTCACAATCAACATTTTATTTTTACATTTTTCTATATCTCCGCAAGTACAACTGTTATTTTTTAGATGTTATGCCATTGATATTTTTTACAATGTAAGTAAACAAATATTCGATTTTATTGTTTCTTATCTTTATTTTTCATAAGATGATTTTCCAAGCATTTATACTCTCTTTTTTATCAGTAATGCAGTTATTCAAAATCTGATTCTTGGAATTATTAAAATAAACTGGCATATCATATTTTAAAATTTCATAGATTTTTTTTCTATTTAAGTGCTATCCCGTGGACATACAAATTATCATTTTTCAAATGACAACCGTGTTTCTCTATTGTTATTATTTATTTAACAGCTATTTTTTGGAAAATGTTTACTTATCAAAATCGAAATTCAAAATAGTAGTTGTTGTGTTATTTAATTTTGTGTACAGATAAAAATAAGTTCATTACAATGGATAATATGGAAGATATGAGAGATGCAATGAGTTGAAAATTGTAGTATTTAATATTAATCCATCAACATTAGTTATAATTAGCAAAAATTGTTGAGTGTAATAAACAATAGATCCATTATTTTATCGATTTTATATTTTGTAAAATCATTTTTAAGGAGTATGTTATTCTTGATATATTATACATTTTAATAACTGAGAAATTATTTTATTCGAATTGGATTTTTTAACAGAACTCTAGCTAACAAATATGACATTATTATTATAGGTAGAAGGTACCCCCGATGGGAATAAGGTTTTTCATAGTATCTCAGTGTGTCGTATGGAACGGGCAACCCGCGCTACGTTACGATGTGTTTTTTTTCTTCTCCTTCGATCACGGCTGCTGACAGTGTGTCGCTAGCTCGTAACGACGAATTTACGAATAATAATTTAACCTTTGAACATTTTCCTTCGAAAGAATACTGTATGTATAAACCGACGTGAATAACATGGAGCGGCGGTCTGGGGTCGGCAGGATTGCGGTCGTATAGGTGAGCCAGTGGAAGTGGCCGAGGCGAACATGGATGGAAAATAAATAAATATAAATAAATGAAAAGGAAATCCTCGTGACGGCGGCTGCGATGACCACGGTTGGGGAGCAGTCGAGGAATATTGTTAAAAGGGTATATGACCAAATGCATATAATACGCTCACGATCTACAGGGGCAATATAAGTCAAATGGTTATATATCCAGGCGAGCCGTTATTTAATAGAACGTCAGCATGTGGAGGTCACGGGTCACGTTGGTAGCGAGGGTGGAAGAGATGAGGCGGCCATCCACACCGCACGCGGGTACGTAGCGGGCGAAACGGCTATAGGTAATAATATATATATATATATTATAATATTATACCTTTATCCTCGCGTTCACCGTATTCACTGGAGGGACTTTTCCACGGATGAATTTTATGATCGTTTCTTTAACGCAATTTTTTTTCATTTTTTTTTTTATATTGCAAGCGTGGATGTCTTAGAACGGATATACAGCGAGGGCCGCGAGACTCTTAATCGCGTTACACTGTACCAACGAATACGTGGTTATTAGTTATTACCATGCACGAAGCTTAGAGTCGGGTACAGGAAATATTTTTACCGGTCCATTTTTTCGACATCGAGTGGACTCCTACAGGAATTTTTATTGACGTTTTTAAATTTTCCACGTAACACAGTAATTAATAATTACTATCAATTTGGTTGTAGGTACTTAAATTTAGATTCCGCGTGGAGCGAAGAATATATTTAAAAAAAAATGGTGCATGTTTATTTTTTATGTCTGTCATCACTATCATTACCTTTTGGCCTAGTAGGTAGTAAAAAAGTTCAACATATTTTATGGTACGAAAGAGAATCTAATTGGTGTATTGGGAGGGAGGTTTCAGTAAATAGATTTGAGTAAAACCAGAATTATTACACAACACCTGTTCTGTTTTCGACAAAATAAATTTTGTTATTATTCAAAATCTAATAATTGTAAACATATGATCAAATATTTTGATTCCTTTGTGCTATTTATAGACATTGGTAATTTTCAATTTTTTTTTTTTAGTTTTGTTTCCATGAATAATGATGAAACATTTATTTTCGATCAAAAAGCTAGAAAGTGTTATTATGGTTTCTCAAAGGTTGTTGCAACTGGCATTAAAGCAAAATAGGGCGTAAATCTACAGTCATTTTCTAAAAACGTTTGAAGTTAGAAATACGTTTATTTATAGTATCAATATTTACAAATCGTGAATTATACATTTAACTTATTTCACATTGAAATTATATTGTAACAAAGGTTCCCATCTACACTCCAAACAGTCAAACGAAGTTAATTAAGTGTGAGGGAGGAGGTATAACCGTTTGATGACGACTTACTGTTTTTATATTGGCTCTACCCAATATACATAATCCATATCTTTAGTAATATTATGTAACAAACAGAATTCAAAATGTTAACAATAAGTTTTACTATACCTATTACCTATAGAACAATTTATCGGGTGATTAATTTAACTGAAAACATTCACTATTTTAAAATCTTTTTTACTTTTTAAATATATTTTTACTACATAATTTTTAGTCGTTGTAAAAACATTTTTCTAAAAACGATATTATTCCTTTTATTATTTTTATTAAAACAAATTACATCTTTAATTAGTTTATTCCATGGCAGAATATTTTTTAGAGTATTTAAGAAAATAAGTAAGAAAATAACTTAAAATATAATTATTCAAAAATGTTAGTGTTTTCTGAAATAATGAGTATTTTATATTAAATTAATCACTCTGTATATAGTACCTAATGATTATATTAAACAATATACACATTTCTTTTTTCATCTCATTTGAATTCTACTTGGCTAAATTCTATTTTATATGATATGCTAAAATATTTTTAAAAGACTTGACAGCTTGTGATTAAAAAAAAAAAAGAAAAAAAACAGAAAATTATATCATGATGCGGTTTTTTGCGTTTCATTAACTCTACGTTATTCTGAAGTTACAACTACATCAAATCAGCATATATCTTCATTCTTTAGGGACGCGTTAATATATTGTATGCTACAACTAAACATTGTTTTAAACTATTCAATTTAATGTTTTCACCCGGACAGTTGAAAATTGGCATTGGAAACTTCTACCGGAAACATAAAATATTTAGTTTTTGAACAATGTAACGCATTTATTTTGTATTTAAGAAAAGTGTGAAATTAAGTTACTATCTATTAAGTGGACTATTGATTATTATTGTAGATTCTGAGTATACATATTGGTTATTGATATTGAGTAGGTTACTGTAATTATTGGTATAAGTATTGATAAGTAAAACTTATTTTCGACAATAATGAAGTATATAAATCACTATTGATGTATCCATCATAAAATGGTATAAAAGATATTTGGATAAAATAACTAAACTAGATATCAAAATATTTTATTAAATATGTAATTCATAAAAAAAATCAAAATTTCAAATGTCTATAAAGTATAAATATATCAAAAAGAACCAACAATGTATTTTGAAAACAACATAACGTCTACAAAATTCTAGCATTTATTTGAGATAAAAGTACCTATAATAAGTCCACACTGTTATTTTAAATTTCTAAATTATAAGATAAATATATTTTTTGAATTATAAAAAAAATTATTTAAAAAATTACATTTTGTTTAATTATTCTATATCGTCAAAATATGAGATTCAACGGCTAAAAAACGTGAAAAAAACTTTTGAAGGCATTAACTATCAAAATAAAAAATGCACCCAGTAATTAGTAGT
Organism: Aphis craccivora; assembly: GCA_009835225.1. Classification (NCBI taxonomy): domain Eukaryota; kingdom Metazoa; phylum Arthropoda; class Insecta; order Hemiptera; family Aphididae; genus Aphis; species Aphis craccivora. The sequence continues at coordinate 45,353 of VUJU01001329.1, read as the reverse complement.
ATATAATATAATACCTTGAACTGTTATAAATGTTTAATTCATGGCATTTTTGGTACACTCAAACTAAAAAAAAATATAAAAACAATTAATGTTTGTTCACGCGATTCTTAAAAATTGGAAGTACCTAATTTACAGTGTTAATTTATGTAAAATACATTTAATGTTTAGTACCTATGAGGTGGTTTCAGGGAAAGAATGTGGTGCCTAACTATAGAGAAACATCACAATGCGATACTCTATTTTAGATTCTGAGCGGAGCGATGAATGTATTGATTTTACAATGTTGTGATTTTTTTGTTTCTATGTACACGAGAACGTGTCGAAATAATGCTTCAATTTCAAACTTTGGGGGTGGTTTCCTGTAGAAAAATGAATCTGATTGGTGCATTGGGAAGGTCATTTTCTGAATTTCCCAATAGTTTTCAAAAGCGTCGGGAAAAACCAAAAAAAAATTAAGGAAAAATGGGAATTTTTACCAGTTTTCGACCAAATCGATTTTTTTATATGGTTGTAGTTCAAAAACTAATCACTATAAATACTTGAAATTTTCACCAAATGTTTATGTCAGTGTTATTTATATACAGTAAAATTTTCAAAAATTTTTGACTTTTTTTGAGTTATTTGTAGACCACAGAAATTTTTGATTTTTTTGAGATATTTTTTTTGAAGTATCAATAAAAAATGTTGGATGATCAAAAAGTTTTGAAAATTTAATATAAGGTTCCTTATGAGTTTTTCTATTGCAGTTAAAACAAATTAAAAATCGCTAGTCACAATTTTTATTTATAAGCGTTTATAGTTCAAATTTTTACGAAATCTGTCGATAACGCGAAAATTTGCAAGTAATTTTGAAGTTGAAAAATCATAAAATTTTTTGTGTT